>CM065382.1:26220000-26417500 GCA_033060915.1 Euryodendron excelsum | reverse complement strand
TGTTACCTTCATTTGCTTGTCTTCCAATCATAGTGGCCACTAGTTTCATTACTTGACTCACCAATTTTTCTTCATACCAAGTTGCCGGAAAAACTCTGCTAGTTATAGTCTCCACAAGCTTTATCCCTTTGCTATCCAACTTTTGCTCATTCCAAGTTAGCCAATCCATTTCTACTATCTTAGACTGACTTATTTACATAGACTCATGCAATATAGTGTGGGCCCTTTGCCATTTCTCACCGCATTTGGAATATGTCATCGATGCTTGTTAATGGGTTAGAGAATCTTATCAGTCACTGCTAATATGTTGTTCATTGGTTAGTAAGTGCAAGTTTGTTGATATTCCAAGATTAACTTTGACTTATTTGGATAACAAGAACCAATTTATGGGTGTCAATAAATATTGTGTGTGTCTCTGTCACCCTATGCTTAAAGACCTTGCACTCATGTACTCTTAAGTTGGTTGTGATTGAATTCCTTAGAACATAGTTGATCTCGACATTCCTATGAAAGTGTTGCTACTTCATTAAAAGTCGGCCCTGCATCTCTTGTACTTTATAGGGCATATGGGAGTTACCAGAAAATGAAAATAACCCAGCAATCTGTGATCTCGAATGTTCCATAACATGCAACGTGTACCAAGTAAATGATACAGTAAAAGATCCTAATTCATTCCTTGGTTTGTATTTTTAGAAGACAAGACATCAAGGACTATAGATACATTTCATAGAGATAGAGGTTCTTAGGATAAGAAGAAGATGAAGAGGCCATACCCCAAGAGCTGAATGTATAAAGAATGTAGTTTGTTCAATGCTTTGATATGAATTGTTTTGATGGAAGGTTCCAAAAAAAAAAATGGAACCAACCATTATACTACATTCAAATTAAAATAAGAACAGGCACCCCTCAGTTGTAAGTAGCTCATCATTTTCCATTATTGTACCTATATAAACCTAAGCATTATACTGTGTCTTAAGAGTATTCAGAGTACTAGTTCCCATTTCCATTATTATACCTGCTGCAACGGTTTGCATTTGTAGTTGTAAACATCAAAAATCATTTTGGAGTATGGCTAACAAGCATGGGAATGTGGATTTGAGCCTCAGGGCAGCTATTTTGTTACCGAAGGTTAGTTTGTACCACAACTACCCTTCTTGCAGCTTGCAGTGGTAGAAACAGCACTTGACAATGGTGCCTTCTTAATTGTTAGCAACTCCTGTAATAGCTTAAGCTTACCATGGAAGTTACCAAATAACGTATTTCAATTTGTCACAACCTCTGACATTTTATCCCCTCTCACAAATGGAGAGGCAGATAGACGAACACAGTGGAGGAAACAATCATGCGGGAGTACACACAGAAAGACAGTTTTCACACTCCACTAGGAATTGATAGGAATTAGGAACTGGCACTCGTGCTTTAATCCATCTCAACAATTAACTCCTCTAAAAAGCTTAAGCTATTAGGGAAGGTGCCAAACAGTGTCAGATTCTCACCTCATACCTTACTGAGTATAAATTTGTTAAAATCTTGCTAAAAGATGCCAAGTTGAACCCCTTTGTACATTTGTACATGCTTTATAGATGTTCCTTTTTGACATCTCCCCCCAAACAAAAAAAACACCTCTCCCCTTCCTTGTCTTGTCACGACTCGGGATCCACATGACACAATATTGTCCACTTTGGGCCTTGGCCCGCATGGCTTTAAAATGAGCTATACAAGTATATACAAGTGCTACATATATGACGCTTCACCTCAACTTCACTAGGTGATGTGAGACTCAACTCATAGCACCACCTATTTAAGAGATCTTTCTGGTCTTGGGTGTCACAGTCCACCCACCTTGGGGCCACATGTCATCGTGTGGGGTCGAGTCCGCACACTTTCGGTTGGTCTAGGCTCTAATACCATTACGTCATAACCCAGGATTCACATGATAGAATATTGAGTCTTGGCTTGCACGGCTTTAAAACACGTTGTATCAAGTAGATGCAAGTGCTTACATTTATGATACTTCACTTCAATTTCACCAGGCGATATGGGATTCAACTCACGGCACCACCTCATTTCACCCACGTAAGAGGTCTTTCTGGTCTAGGGCATCACACTTCTCTTCAGTAGCTTCATTACCCAAGCACAATATATTATGTATATCAAAGTGAACTGATAAATGGCATGACATAGTGTATGCGTTGTGTTAACCTGGACATTGGTTAGCACGTTCAATGCGTACTATTATGTTACACAAGCATATTGCATACCTATGCATGGATACATCGCTATTGAATCGAGTCCACAGATGCTAATAAAATTAGAACAATCTATTCCTGGACCTCTATTTGAGTGCATGTCCATAGTTACATTGTGGGTGTCCATATATAGACGCCATCATTTATAAGTTTCACCTAAGTAAAATTCAATGAAGGTGGCATCAAGGGTATTCCACCCATGTATGGAAACTAGATACAAAAGATCCCCTCCCCTATGCCCCTCTTTGAGAATCAAAATGGTCTACAAAATCGGGAAATTAGTCAAGATTTGGGTTAACAACCTCCGACTCCCAACTACACAAAAGGCTAAAAAATGTACTCTTCAGCCTAACATAGGAATCTCTATATTTTCAAAGGATTTACTATTTCTCCCTCCAAACCAACCACAATGCAAAGAGGAATCAAAAGCCAAAGTTTCTTCTCTCTCTCTATCTCTCTCTCTCTCTCTCTCTCTCTCTCCTGCCAAAAATGAAGGAGATCTTGAACAGCAGAGGGAAACACCCAATCCACCCCAAAACAAGGAAAGCACCTGAGTAACTGATTCATGGAGTTGGAGCGACACTATACTTTTTAAAAATGCTTGAGAATGAGAGCGCCATCAGACCGCTGGTATATGCACATAAATATTAGTATATATGAACATGTAAATTTTTCTTTAGTAATTTTCATTCATCAATTAAGTGTACAAATACTCATATGAAGTTGTATAATATTTAGAAGTCGTATACTCATATGAAGTTGTATACTAAGTGTACGAACCAATGGTAATTTGCTACTGTCCCAATGTATAGATTGCTGTTCTGATCTCATCAACCATTTCATTTAATGACTATCGCCCCAGTCCTGGGCCTCACATTTGGCAATTTTGAAGTGCAACAGAAAGTGGTAGATGCCGGCAGTGCTATGTTGCAATGTTAGGGCTATTAATGAACAAAGGTGCAACAGATTAATTAACATCAGGTTGGGTAATCATAACGTGCTGTTAGACGGTAATCTTGTGTAGTGCATAACAGGGGAAAATAAAACTGCAATTTGTGACTGCTTTGTGCTCTGGTGCAAACCAATCTGCAGATTCACCACGTATGCGCTCCCAAATTGAAAATTCGTGAACCACTGCAGTCTGCCACCTCCATCTTGTGGATTAGGTTACTTAGGTTCTCACTCTGTAACTTAGCTCCATCTTCGAGGAGAACTGTAATTTAACCAGAAGTTTTACATCCTTGGATCCCTTACCTGTTTTTAGAATTACATACAATGTTTGTACACATAAATGAACTTATTGTGCTTTCATGGTTAATGAAACTTAACTAGAGATTGAGGTTCAAAATCTTGATTTTGTGCAGGCCACCACATAAAGAGCAACTTGACACTGATTCCATAATAGCACTTTCTGGACATTCTAATTGTGGGTCTTATTGCTCTTTAAAGGAAGCATGTATTTGTATGGTTGTAGACCAATTTTTCCATTCCAAGTGCTTTTCTTGAACAATTTGCTTGTATTACTGGATGGCTTTGTAGGATTTAACTTCTTTTCTTTTGGTTGGAGTATTTCTTGCAACTTGATTTAGAAATCCAGCTACACACACAGACTAAACTTGATTCCGAATCTTTGGAAGATCAGGTGAAATAACAATTTTGGAGTCCAGTCTAAATCTTTGCCAATCGTAGGTCACGATTCTAAGCTTGCTTCTAAAATTTTGATGGTAACATAAATGTGGAGGTCCTGTCAACCTGAAAGTAGGATTAAGCTACTGCAGTTCAAAATAAAAGAACATAGTTTTGTTCTTCAAGTTGTTTAACTTTGATTCTAACATTCCTTTCTGTGAAGATGGATTTGCATTTTGAGAATCCCCTGTAATTTCCGGACCCTATTTCCTACTGCATACTGTTAATTAAGTCCATGGTCCAGGGGCAGTAGCATGAGGCAATCTATTTTTTTGGCAAGATGCAGGGTCTGTTATTTATGTATAAGTGCTAGAGATAATTGTTGTTTATCTATATGTCATGTTTCCATGGCATTCCCATAGGACAGCATTTTGTGTTGCTCTTATAGATACATGTGTATTTTCTTTACTCTGAGTGATTAGCTATCTTGGCTCTTTTTATTTCATAGAATCCATGTTCACTAAGTTATTATGTAAAAACTTATTCAATTACCTGCATTTGTTTTTGCCACCTTGCGATGCTAATTTTATATATGACTATCAGATATATCGATTATCTCTTCTTAGGGGACTATGTTGACCGGGGCCAGCACAGCTTGGAGACAATTACACTTCTGTTAGCTCTGAAGGTATAATACTATTAGGCCTGTCTGTTCTTCCACCATGGTTAAATATCTTAGAGCTCGCACATTTTTTCACTAAAACATGGTGGGTGTGTTTCTCTGCAATTTGATGAATTTAATAGGTGGAGTATCCCCACAACATACATTTAATTCGTGGGAATCACGAAGCTGCTGATATCAATGCCCTTTTTGGCTTTCGAATTGAGTGTATTGAGCGCATGGTAAAGCACTATTTGTATGTCAAAATGTTTTTGTTTTCCTTCTTTTACCACTTTCAGTTTTCAACTTCATGGCATGTTAAACAGGGTGAGAGAGATGGAATCTGGGTTTGGCACCGGATAAACAGATTGTTCAATTGGCTCCCTCTGGCTGCTCTAATTGAGAAGAAAATTATCTGTATGCATGGTGGCATTGGAAGATCAATAAATCATGTTGAACAAATTGAGAATCTTCAGCGTCCTATTACAATGGAAGCAGGCTCAATTGTTCTCATGGATTTGTTGTGGTCAGTGAATGTCTATATCCACTCGTAGTTTTTAGTTTTTTTGCATTTGATTTTTTTTTTTTGTCAGTTAGCATGGATTTATGAATTTTTTTCTTTCGTTTTTAGGTCTGATCCAACAGAAAATGACAGCGTGGAAGGATTGCGACCAAATGCTAGAGGTCCTGGGTTGGTTACTTTTGGGGTGTGTATTCTGTGTCATTTTTTTTTTGTTGGTATCTCCTGGCAGATATTTCGCTAATTCTTCCTTTAATTTTATCGTATTAAAGTCTTTTTTAGATGAATTTCTTTTTGCCTTGGCTCAACTTTTTGAAATTGTAGACAACTAAATAATAAAATTTGTCATGAGGGCCTATTATCACTTTTTGGATAAAGATAAGAAAAGAGATAATGTTATAGGCATCAATGACTGTTGAACTGCCAAGGTTCCAAAATGAAGATACAATTGTATTAATATGTTTAAAGCTGTAAAATCTAAATTAGATTGAACTGGCCTGAAAATTTTGAGCTTTTATTTGAGTCAAATGTTACTGTTATACTTTTAAAATTGTGTCTCTTGTGATTTCCCCTTTAATTAGTGCTGATTGTCAGCTTTTTGTTGTAGCATGGTTGTTTAGGTTTTTTTTTTTTTTTAACTTTATAGGCATTTTCCCTGAGTAAGAAGCTGAATATAGGTTTTATTTAAGAAGCAGTAACTGTTGAAATTATTTTCTAGGCAAATTTTTTTTGGCACCATGAATGGAATTTGGATTTCTTTTTTTGATTTCCTCTGAAGGGATGGAGAGCTTGGGATAAAATAGAAAAAAAGGTGGCTATTTTTACGAATTTTAAAGTGAAAAAGAAAATTAATTTCTTATGTTTGGCTTCTTGTCTCCCTCCTGATCTACAACTTCTCTTTCTTATATATTGGATTTTGTTGTTATTCAATGGACAAAACTCTACCTATTGAAATAAAAAGACTAAACAAAGGAAATGTGAGATGGAAATAGAGTTCATTAGCATGTTGATTTGGAAAGACGGCAGGGCATGACTGACATTGATTTTGGGTAGGTTATGGGCAGTTGAAGGCCTGGTTTCATCCTTTTCTTTATGATGAGTCTCCAATTTCCATTTTACTTGGGGGCATATTGAGTCTTTCTGTTTTCTTATGGCTAGCGTGATGAAGAATGTTGGGTATACTTATTGCTTTATTTTTTAATAAATGTTCATTTCTGGGTTCCTATATAAACCAAAAAGGAAATGAGAAGAGGAAATTATAAATATTTGGTATTCAGTGTTCTATAGCCATTGGATTGACATTCTAGGGCAAAGGGTGAGGTGTAAATTTTGGGGACTTGATTCCATCCACAGTTTTTGTTCATGTATGCCTAAAGTATACACTTATTTGAAAAGGGGGAGAAAATGGTTAGAGTCACCATACAACAAGGGCAGAAGGATTGTGGGCTGATGCTCCAAGATGCGGGGAGCTGTCCATGGGCTGACGTGGAAAGGAAGCATGTTATTTTCGGAGTGACACCTAGTTTCCACTAAATTTACCTGAACAAGCTGTGGCCCCATATCGACCAATCCGAATAAATTTAAGGAATAGGAGCTCCTAGTCAGGCGGCCTGATTGCCCATCATTTCTTCATCACTTATTTGTCTTATATTGGTCATCTCTCCATTGCACATTTTTAATCCCATTGAATTTAGTTGATTCTCCTCTTTTATTGTTTAAAAAACCACCATAAGGTACCCCTTTAGGTCTCGATTGTGTTTTTTTAAATATTGACTGCCTCAGTAATTATCTACATGGGAGAATAGCTTCCAAGATTGATCTCCCTGGTATCAGGCCACTGAGCTTATTTCTTACCCCTCTGCTATGTGCCTTTTGTTATATATTGGTATCAAAGTGCTTTTCGTTGATTTGTCCAGCTTTTTCTAGTCATTTCCAGTCTTTGTGATCAATTTGGTCACCCAAACTACAATATGACCTCCCATGTATATTGGAATTCGGATCAATTCTTTAATTTCTCCAATGATCTCTATGGCATTGCCTTTGATTCAGTCATTTTACACTGCACATAAATTGCTGCTGTAAGAGTTTTAAGAAAAATGAAGTTGCCAAAAACAATAGGCTCTGGCATTCATGGCTACTACTTGTTAGAGCTTGTTGGGACAAACGATTAATTCTTAATGTGCATCTGCTTTTAAGTGGTATTTGCCTGCCTTGATGATAGATTGAGAGCAAAGAATTTTGTGGACCTCCATGCATTAGAAATTGGGCAGCTGTAGATTTGAATGTCTGGCTCATCGTAGGAAGTTTGAGATGTTGGTTTTACAATTCCTTCACTGAAAAGCTGTAGAAAGGTGGACATCCTTAGTAACCTAAAATGGATGTTATTTCAGGAGTAAGACAATGTAGATGTGTATTTTTCAGATTTTATATGTGACATTGTATGCACCCATCTCCAAAATAAGTGAAAGCGTCTTTGTAAAGTACTGGTCTAGTGCCTGGGTTATAATCGTATGTTGAATTGTGGAAATTTTGTTGTCATGTTATATGTGTCCATTAATTGGAGATCTTTGCTACAATTGTTCTAAATTATCGTGTTTTTACTTTTTCTTGCATATTTACTATTTTTTTCCCGGTAGGAAGTTTTCTTTAAACCGTTGATTGTTTGTATAGCTTTTTGCATGTTACTGCTTATCTGATGTGGTTTTCTGGCTCAGCCTGATCGTGTAATGGAATTCTGCAATAATAATGATCTTCAATTGATTGTACGTGCACACGAATGTGTTATGGATGGCTTTGAGCGTTTCGCCCAGGGGCATTTAATTACTCTATTCTCAGCCACCAATTACTGTGGTATGTTCTTGGTCGTAATCTCCCAACAAAGCTTCTTAGCATGACTGGTGATTTAGCAGCATATTTAAGCATGGGTTTTCTCTGTTACTGTAGGTACTGCAAATAATGCAGGTGCAATCTTAGTTTTGGGTAGAGATCTTGTAGTGGTTCCGAAACTTATTCATCCATTGCCACCAGCAATTTCGTCACCAGAAACGTCGCCTGAACGCCATATAGAAGATACGTGGATGCAGGTGCTGCTATATTCTCATCTATTTTTCTTGCTTTGAAGTTGGTTTCCTGTTGTGATTTCTGTGTCACATTTTTGTGGGATTAATGTTATTGTGGTTTTATAAAATTAGGAGCTTAATGCAAATAGGCCACCAACACCAACTCGAGGCCGTCCTCAAGTTGCTAATGATCGGGGCTCTCTTGCTTGGATATAGTAGATGCTTCCACATTCTGCCCCTATACTCATTCCAGGCTCATGCTGTCACCCGGGGATCCTGGTGTTCTGTATAGAAGCATGATGCCATATGGAGGATTTTCTCAACTTACCATTCGAGATATGAGGGCTTTTGGAGTGCTTGGTATTCACCACATAATTGTAAGGTCTTCATAAAATGAAGACAGGAGTTCAAAAACCAAGTTGCCAGCGGAGGGTTACATTACTTTATCTGATGTGCTAAAAGCAGTTCAGGGTTCTCCAAAAGTTGCCCTTTGTACATTGATCCACAGGCAGGTGGAGGTTACAGTATTTGGTTGTTTCTGGTGTCGGATGAGTAGTGCTGGGTATTTTTCTGTTTAGTTTTTTTTATCTTGTTCCTTCGTTTTAGGTTGTATTATTTTTGTTTTTCATTTTTTTTTCGTTGGGAGGACACGGGGTCCCTATATGTGATTGGTGAGATATATAGTTTTAAAATCTTCTTGGGCCTCATGTATCATAGAGTCGTCGCTTTGTGTGATCGGTGTTTCTGCTTTGTACAATGCAACTTTTGTGTGGAAAGTAAGAAACTTTTTGGGCTGATAAACGTAATATGCTGGAGGTTTTGCTCCTTTTTTTTAATTTATTTTTATTATTATTATTTTTTTCTTGGGACTTTTTCTTCGTGATTTTCTTCTCTCCTAAAATGATTTCCCTGCTACAGAACTAGAAACCAAGTCAGAACTTGCTAAACGTAATAACTGTTTTATTTTATTAATTTTCTCTATGCTGGCCAAGTTTGCATCTGAATTATGGTGATTTTCTCCCTATTTTGTTTGCCTTCATACGAACTTTATTACGGCAGAAAATGAAAATTTTCATTGTTGAACAAATGTTCAGTTCTCTACGCTGCATCTTAAAGGGATTAGTTATGACGCTCTTAACCCCAAACACCCCACAACCCACCTAACCCCCACCCCCCAAAATGTCAAGCTGGTTTCAGCAGGCATTTTGACAGGAATTAGATAATGCAGGTATTTTAACAGGAATTAGATAATAAAAATGCTGTGTCCAATGTAATTTAGTTGAAATGTTATAGTTTGAAATTCGCCCTGCCTGCCTGCCTGCCTGAGCGGGTGTGGAGAAGAACATTTAAACAAAGAGAACCGTAATTGGGAAAAGTTCCCAAAAGCAGCTGCTTTAGCTGTCATGACTACAGCCTCATTACCTTCTCATGAAACTCACAAAATTCTCATGGTTGATGGTGTAGGTCGGTTCTGAAAAAAATCCTTCGAAAGCAAACAAAGGGTGAGGTGACTTACAAGAGCTCGTTAGTTAAATTGCAATGTACAATCTTCTGTTGATTATCCTTGTCAAGATCTAAAATCTAATACAGGATTTAAGTTCCCTCAATAAAGGTTTTAGAGTCATACCATTGCAAGCACCTTCAAATACACATCGTTAATACAAATTTCACTACTTTTAGAGAATTGAGCAAAAACTGTTCAAAGCAAGTCCCTGTAGAATTTTAACCTCGCTTCACAGGCCTCTGAACATAAGATTTGTCGGGATCTTCAGTCTTGAGCTTTGGTGGTCGAATCTCTCCTTTCTTTACCTGCGCAACACACAAAAAGGGAAAACTATCTGAAGCCCATCCATGTCTCTGCTTCAGTGTATAACCTACATACCAGATTCTTTTACTACCACCATTACTAATAATGATAATCAACAAATCATCTCACCTTCTTTCCACCTTTCATAAAATCTCTCCAGCTGGAAACCTGATGAAGGTACAAAAACAGAACAATTAAAAACAATTAACATTACAGAGAGAGAGAGAGAGAGAGAGAGAGAGAGAGAGAGAGAGAGAGAGACTTTCAATTATGCATGCCATTCATTTGATTAATAAAATGTACCCGAGATTGAAATTCAAATACTAAAAGAAGGATGCAGAAACTGCATCTGACACCAACTTATCCTATCCACAACCAATTTTAACAATGTAAATAAAAATATAAACTTATCCTCTCTTAGTCAATCCCAAAATTTTAAATTATTTTGGTTAAGCTTATACAAACTCAAAATTTTCAAGTAGGCGAAATCATTAGGAAGACAAACTCTACCTAAGAGTACTCTTCTGATTTGACTGAGGTGGACATTGGCATTAAATTGTTTCTAGAAATTAGGTCCTTACAAACAACCCCTTTCAAGTATGAAGATAACTTCTCTTTCTACATGGTACAGATAACAAAAAGATATCTCGATTTAAGAATTAATATGCTTCTCTTTTTTCAGGTCAATATTTAAATGTACATTATGATGACATGCTAGGATACAAATCTTACAGTGAAGCAAAGTCCAAAGTGTTGGGATTAATCCCATGCCCGCACGGAAGCACACCCATGATGCATACACCGAAGAGAAAAATTACAGAACTTATGTGGTTTGAAACAAACTTGCCTACATCCAATGGTGAGAGAGAATTTGCATTACGTCATTGAAAGAGTATAAACCCTACTCTCTTCTCTCTATGAGCCTACCCTCTCTGATAACCCTAGATTCCCACAAGTTTCCTATTTATATATAACTTCCAAAAATCCTAGTCCCCCATATAATTAGGAAAACCCTGCACGTGTACAAAAAACTGCAAGGGCCTGCACAATACAAGACACACCCAACACAAATAATCAATCCTCCTTTGAGAAGTTTCTCATCTAGGAAGTAGATGCATTAGAGTGGGAAGCTAGTCATTGGAAGAGGAGAAGGTGGGGTTGGCATAGAACTGGACCAATTAGAATGATGACTGAACTGCCAACTGGGAAAATAAAAGCACAATCTCAAGACGACGCCATGTTACTTTTTGAAATGTTATATTCCAAGCTTGGCTCATGAGCATCTTGAAAGTAGTGTTATCAGAATCGGACCAGACAGGCCAGTTCAACCGGTTGAATCGGGAGCCGTCGGCTGGTTTGATTCAGCTCATTGGAATGTTTGAGGATTGTTCCGCACTCAAGAAAAAGACACTAACAGTCACTCGTGTGGCTCCCACTTACTAAATGTAACTCCTTCCAAAGTTCTTCTAGAAGTCTAAGAAATAAGCCTAAGGTTGAACCTGGAACCTTAAGGTTTTATTCAGGAGAGCAAAGCAACTACTCCACATCATTTGTTGTGTATATTTTTTTGTATCGTATATCAGGTATTTAGCTCTATAAATGAAGTTTATAGCACCAGTTGAACAGACGAACAATGAACCGGCATCTTCACTGGTTTGATGTCCAGTTTGGATTTAATAACTATGCTTGATGTAGTCACCAACTGAGCCCAAACAACTGTGTCCAGGCTCATCACGAACATGAGCTAATCCCGAGCACACTCTTAACATGACTGAGTCAAGCCCCAACACCTTAGGCTTTAATCATATAGCCAAGTGTGGTCATAAAAAAATCACTACAATATTTCGAATAGCTGGTGGTTGTTTTTTATTACCCATCAATCCAATGGGCCTGTACGTGCAAAATGTCATGTAATATTACCGCCAGGCACCAGAAGCAGAGGGGGAAAACTGTATAATGGGGGTACACGAACAAAAAGGTTGGGAATGAAAGTTCCGTGAGGCCAACAAACATGCCATGAACTGAGATGTCTTTGAAGCATGTAGTCAATATAGGTGTACTATAGGTACAGAAAATAATAGAAAATAGAAGGTAGAACATAGAGAGGAGAGACAGCAGCACAGAAGAGAAAGTGGAGGGAAGCAGTGAAACCAACGGAGACGAAAGGTAGAAACAGAAAACAGAAAGGGAAATCAAGAAGGGAAAACAGTGACAGAGAAGAGGAAGAAGAGAAACAGAACACACTGCCAATCCACAAGAAATTCTATAAAAGACATCATTTAGATCCGTTTCTCTATTACAATGATTATATTTCAAAATGAGTGAAGCAATAATGTGGTACATGCTATGTCATATAAATTCCTAATTGGAAAACAGGAGACTTAGTTTAGATGGAACCTGTTTTCTTGACATCTAGAATTCGATGAATGCTACACCTAGACACACACCTGTGATTAAAATGCATAACTGAGCCCATGGAACATAGGCCCCCAATATGCGTCGGACAAGACACTCGTTGGACACCCTTGATACGTGTCAAACACGCGTCCAAGCATGTCCTAATATTTTTTGAACTGGATACGTTTTGTACAATTTGGAGAACACATGTCCGTTACTTGGACACCTGTCCATCACTTAGACACATAAAACACATTGCAAGTTCGGAAAAAAATAACTTGGGATCTAATTTTAATGTGTTCTATACAAACTAAGATATTTAAGCTATGAAATTCCTGATTTTTAAAGTATTGTTTGTAATTTTTTATTATCTTTATGATTATAATATTCCAATATTTAGCATCTAACAAATATATATTTTTGCCACATCCCGCACTATTCGAAAATCACTATATCGATGTGTTTGTATTGTATCTTGTTCATGTAGCATGTTTGTGTCATGTCTTGTCCATGTTGCGTGTCTGTGCTATTTAGATAAGCCCTAATGCCAATGGACACATAATGCATGAGAAAATATGTAATACTAAATGGTATTAGAAACTAATGCCAATGAACACATAATGCATGGGGAAACATCTAATACTAAAAGGTACTAGAAAGTAATTTTGAAACATACCCTTTTTTCTCTTGTCCCTTCCCATTGCTCTTCATGCTCACGCTTTCTTTTCCACATTTCTTTTGATTCTTCCTCATCCTTCTTTAGTCTACCTTCCTCTTCTGATATCTACACAATATCCAAAAGCCAAATGACAATTAAAGTATGAATTGGTTGAACCAGAGTAGCTAAGAGAACAAGGAAAAAGGCAAGCATCCGCATACCCTCATCTGCATTTTTCTCCTCCGCCATTCTTGATCTGTCAAGATCTCACGAAACTTCAATTTCAGTTGCTGCTGAAATTCCTCTGACCGTTCATAATCTTGCTCGTATTTTCCCTGTACCAAAGTTTAACGGGCGTAGAATCAGCAAGCTGTTTGCATCACCAAAAGCATTTGGAATGGTGAATATAAGTCTATTCTAAAGGCTAAGCAAGGTACAATCACAAATGTAATGTTCATGAAAAACCAACACAAGTTAACAAATAAATGATTCTTTCTTCCTTCATCCTATATGGCACTTAGAAAGAACTAATTGAGCAAAAGGGTGGCAGTGCATTTACCAAAGCCACAATAATCCACTCTATACTATCCAACTCAGGAGGTTTCACATATCAAATTCAATTAAATTTGCAGAAAAATGTTTGTCTCAAAACCATAATTCATAATAAGCAACACTCAGACTCTATACAGACAATAGAATATATGATCTCTAGGATGATTGTTGAATCCAAACAGACACAAGGTATCAGTCGCAAAAGCTGTCCAATATTGGAGTCAAGAACACAGATAATCTGCAGTGTTGTGATTATAGTATGTCAAATGTCTCCTAGAGTTTCTGCATGTTGTATATGTGGGAGAACTATGGAGGGTAAAATATACTAATTCTGATATACATTGTAACAAGTAGGATTAAAGCTAGTTCAGAATAATTGTTTTTTTGTTTTTTGTTTTTTATTTGTGATGATTTAGACTGCCATCAAAAGGGGATGTCTCTTGTATACAAAAGGGAGAAAGGAGACAAAGCAAAACCAGCAATATGCTTTGTCCCACATAAAAAAGTTCTACAACATCCAAAAAATGCTCAAGAGAGGGGAGCCTTCCCTGAGACCAAACTATACAAAATGGTCAAAACTATACTTTAAAACCTATAAAAAGGAACCTCCACTCTCCTAAATGACATGCTATTCCGTTTCTTCACAAATAATCCACCTAACGCACAAAGTAGCCAAGACCAAGTATGCTTTCTTATGTTCCCCACCCTGACTTCCCTCCAACTCCACATCCTCTTTTTTTTTTTTGGGGGGGGGTTGAGGGGGAGGTGGTTTGGGGGTTGCGCTACCAATGAATGCGAAGGTGATTAACTCTCCCATCTTGCTTGCACACCAACACCAATTAATGATCACATTTTGTCTATGGATGAGGTTATCAATACCGAGAATCTTGCCTGCTAGCGACATCACACAAAAAATGCCCTTGGAAGGGGCCTTAGTAAGGCACCATAGAAAGCTTGCACCTCAAATTGGCCTGACCCAGATAACTTCCATTTCATATCAATTCATGAATTATACCAGATTGAAACCAAGAAATCCAATTAACCATTGAAAATAAAAGACGAAGTACATTAAGCATGCAGCAAAATTGCACTTGGTGAAATACGCATATACCAAAAGGAAAAAAGAGAGGAAAGAACAAGGACACGAGTGCTAGTGCAGCATCACATTACCTCATCGACTAATGACTTTATTTTAGAAGCAGTGTCTTTCTTAAGCTGCTTCTTCCTCTTTGCTCTAAGTTCTTCTGCAGTCCCCAGGTAACCGAAAAAAAAAATTACTATGCGATTACTGTTATTCAGCAAGGAAAGAAACATGAAAAAATAATGCTAAGAATCACAAGAGTCACAAAAAAATTACATCTACTATCATTCCATATCATTCCATTCCCTAATTGTTGAAGTGTAACCAGCCACGTTTATTTTTTTCTATATTGAGAAGAAAAATAATTACAAAAAAAATTTAATATATGGCCACAGTGTAGCGCAGAAATTACTTTGATGCCAAATATGATCAAATAAGGAAGAAAAAATAAATAAAAATTTAAGCAAATTGCATTATCAACGTGAAAATAAGGATGCAGGAGCTGCCAACAGTTTCTAATACATACAAGTATAGATAACAATACTTATTAAATCTTGAATTAATAAGATCCAGCTGGAACATAAAGATATTGATGCTTAAGCACAGACCTTTTGCCGCATTAACTTGGTTAAGAAGATACTCTCGTTCTTGCGGATCAAGCAATAATTGTTGGGCTTTTGCTAATGCTGCTCAGAAGACAACATATTGTTAACCGAACCATATATGTAATCAAATAACAAAAACAAGTATAAATATAATTCAGAATTCAGACTGTGTACTACAATAGATTACTTAGGAGTTAGAACTTCAACTTTGATCACAACATCACAAGGACCACTAAATCACAAAATTGCATTGTTCAAATTTCCAACTCACTTACCAAGGCATTCAAGGCTCTTGGAGTGATGCAAGCAGGCACTCAGTAGTAGCAACACTAGTCGAACTTTTATAAAACTTGTGTAATCTTATAATTTGTCTTAGTGGTGCTGGAGGTGCTAGCGTATGGCTACAATATCACTGTTGCCGAAGACAAACAGTGAAATCTTATATATCAATCTAGCTGTTGCTGTTCCCTTCTGTTTTCAAGAGCTCACACTTAAATGATACCCTGTTCAACCAGAGAAACTTGTGCTTGTACCAGTAAGGTGGGTTATGTCAAAAGCCTGAGGATCTAATATGACAAATGCACTAATGGCAAACAAAATGAATGAAGAACTGAATGGGCGAAGAAGCACGGACACTTATGAGAAGGTGGTGTGTTCATGTCGGACATGCATCCAAACATGTTATTTTTTAGAACCGAACAAGCCTTGAATACTTGAGAGACACAAATATCTATCGCTTAAACACACAAGAAACAAACGGCAAAATTTGAAGAAAATAGCTTGGGCTCCGATGATAAAACAAAAACAATAGGGATATCTACCAATAAATTCCTCCTCAAATTTTAACTTACAATTTTTAAGAATATGAAGCCTGAAGCTTCCAATTTGTTTATGAATAGAGCTCTTTATAATAGATATTAGAGCTTTTTGTTCACACTTTTTTTTCCAATATGCTGAATGCGGAAAATGATTTTTTATAATTGTGATATAATAAAAATAAATGCACTTGTAATGTAAAATAAAGAAATGGTTATTATCTTTTGTATACATCTACAAAATACTGTGTTCGTTACTGTGTCCCAATTATGTTGTGTCC
This sequence comes from Euryodendron excelsum, assembly GCA_033060915.1. Taxonomy (NCBI): domain Eukaryota; kingdom Viridiplantae; phylum Streptophyta; class Magnoliopsida; order Ericales; family Pentaphylacaceae; genus Euryodendron; species Euryodendron excelsum. The sequence goes on along the minus strand of CM065382.1, from coordinate 26,401,189 downwards.
TGTTTTGTTTTTGTTTTTGTTTTTGAATCACCCTGTCACCATGTTTGGATTATTCGTGTGCCGTGTCCATATTCATGTTCTTAGGAATGGAGATGTATTAAAATTGTCAACAAACAAAATTATGACTGTTACTAAGGCAGGGAGCAGAAGGAAAAATCTTGTAGCCATCTCCAAAATCTAAATATAGTTGAGTAATATTTTTCTTTTGACAGAAAAAATTCATTACTATGCCATAATAATAACTGTGAAACCATGCACAAGATGTGAAAAGGTCCAACTTAGACCATTAGAGTTTCAGAAGAACAAAGCTTATATACTTTAAAACAGGCCCAGCCTAAAATACACAAGGAGTTCCAATCCATATGGATGTCCATGTTATGGAACCTTGTGAATAAGACGAAAGTGTCATCCTTTAGCAATATGAATTCTAATACTATTTCTGCCTCCAAAAATTATGCACCGAATTTTTTAGCAGCAGATGGTATAATTGCAACAAGACTCATATTCCAGATCATGCAGCCTTTCAATAAAAATTCCTGATAAGACAAACCTTATCCAAAACTCTTGCGAAATATTGGTTATAATTAAATAAATCTGAAACCAATAGTAGAGGCTCTCTAAAAGAGATCATGAAAATGAAGAGAATTTTTACGATAGGGTCAATCATTTCAAAATGCCAATTACACATGGCTGAAAGGAATGAAGAAAGTTTTGCACGTCATTTTCCAATTTTTTTTAATTAATAACCAACATCTATTGAAAGGGAACCACTATAGATTAGACAAAAGACTACTGCAATAACTTCGAAGCGAACAGCTGTCAACCCCCCCACCATCCAAAACCAGCATCACCAAACAAAACACACACACACACACACACACACACACACACACCACCAAAAAACCCAATTGCACACTCACAATGTGCCAAAAAAAAATCTAATATAAGGCCCCCTCCCCTATCCAGCTGCCATCTCTGATGTCAGTACTTAATCTACTTTACAGAGCAATAATTGTACTTCTAGCTCCGTTATCATCAATAGCGAATCCCTCCCAATTTCTCTAAATTCTTTGTAACTAATGATGTCAGGGCAAACTAAAAAAAGAGAAAATTTAGGTTGGAATATTACTTGCCGAACTTTTAATAAAGTACACCAATCAAACTCCAATAAAGAGCAAGGCACATAAGCTGCTAACTTGTTACTCAGCTTTCCATACTATGTTCCAAACTCTGATTTGGACTCCCAGGAGACAAAAACAAGTGCACTGAGTAAGAATCTTTGCTCTTCTTCTATTTTCACTTTAAAAACAGGGAGAGCACTCACTCTACAACCCATATGTTGAGTCCATACTTGGGATAACAACGCCTTCAAAAGTTCAATCAAACAAGACCCTCAGGTTTAAACGATATATGAACAAAAAATAAATAAATATGTTCACTACATAATAATCAACCTGAAGCAATGGTTCCCCCTAAAAAGTAGTTATGTCATCACCATCAGCGAATAGTAAAAGAGTAGTTACAGGAACATATACTCCAGCAACAAATACATTTCAAACCTTCTGCTGCTCTCTATATTAAGTTGCTGAATGCAGAACAAACCCCAACAATCCAAAGAAGAAACAATTTGCAACGGAAGGAAGTAAATTTCCATAGGCTTTTTATGAGCTTTCAAGGTATTAGGTATGGAAATTCACTTCCTTTTTTGTTTTTAACTAATACCTTGAAAGCTCACAAAAACCTCTAGATGACCTGGTTAAGGAAAGAAGCAATGAAGAAATGTGGTGCAACAAATCCAAAGGAAATGGACCTTATGACATATGAAAAACAATTCACTCAGTGGAACCGTACACCACGTCTATGTCCACTTGACAGACAATTCCAAGGACAACCCTCTTCTATCTAGAGATAAGACACTAGTCAGCTATTAGCACACAGGCCAGTGTCTGTGCTTAGGACTGGAAGCACACTAGGATTGTAAACTGATAGAGGAAGACCCACCCTCAACTCAATGTAGAGTCCAATCCTTTGGCAATAACTTCGTAACTTCTATGAACTAGTACCGCGGCAACAGGGTGAAGCTAGTCTAAGTTCATCAGCCCCTATTTTTGGCATAACACCACAAGTCAATTTTTTTTTTCAGTACAATTGAGTAATAATGAAGAAGGAACAACCGATAAAATTTGTTCAATTATTATTATTATTTTTTTTGCGGAGTCTGCACAAGTTGATCATTAATGAGCAATATCATTGAATATTTTCAAAAGAAAAAGATAAAATCTGACAATAAAGAAGGAACAAGTGCATTCAACTCCTAAGAAGTTTTCCTTGAGCTCTTACAAGTGATTTCTTCCCACCTTCACGTGTGTTAATGGCACCTATTGCTTTTTTTTTTCAAAACTCTGATTAAATGTATTAAGAAGCACCAAGGGGATGCTAGTAAAAAAGGAACCACTTGACCAAACGATAAAACACCTCTCCACCTATACACTCCTTGCATTTCCAAAGTATCTATAACTCAAAAATTGACCAAGGTCTGAATTACCCACCAGATAGCCAACTGTACAAAATAGACAAAAAAGAGCTTTTTAATCTATACATTGGCATTTCAACCCCCGGAAACGATCGTTTATTTCTCTCTTCAAAAAAGTCATCCACCATACACATAAAGAGGCAAATAACCAAGCCCTTTCTTCATTGTTTCCCAACACATTCTCCCCACCAACTCATAAGTGCTTCAACGGGTGATCTTGGAGAAACCCAACACAATCCAAAAATGGTCAAAATCAAAGCCTAAAACTCTCTTAAAATGGCACAATGCAAGAGAATTTGTATGATTCAACATCATTTTTACATAAGCAGCACCAATTAATGAAAATGTGACACCTCTTAATCAAATTATCAATAGTAAGAATCTTTTCTCGCATTGCACACCGCACCGGAAAAAAAAGCTACTTTTGTTGAAGCTTCACCTGCTAGATCCACTGGCAATACAAATCCTTTTCTCCCCGCTGCCTTAGAAGCAAAAAAAGATTTAATTCCAAAGTGACCATCCTCCACCACCATCCATTTAAAATCCTCTTGACCTCGCCCCTATACCTCTCACCAAATAGACTATACGAGCAAACTCAAAAACTCATCAATCTCCCAATCCTGGAGATTCCATCTAAGAGAAATGTTCCAAATCACAGAGCTATCCACCCCCGTGTTTTGAAAACCGGAATGGACCAGCTAGTTCAACCGGTTGTACCTTTTAACAGTCTCTAAAATGGTCTAGTCAAACCCATAAAACTGGCCTAGAAAAAGAAAATCGAAAAAACCGCAGTTCAACCCTAAACCGTTCAAATCGTTGGTGGTTAGTGTGACCGGCTGGTTCACCAAAATTATGAAGATGAGTAGAGGAAGGTGATGGGAAGACACTGTTGCCCTCCCAATAGAAGGTGATGGCTGTTCTTTCGACGGATCTGACTTGCAAGATCCGCGAAGTCTCAAATTTGGATTACCACCCGTCTCTCATCCTTCTCATCAGCACCTACACCCTCCTCCTCTTCTCTCTTTGAGTATCTACCTCTCCCCCTCACACTCTCCTCTTTGGGTTTTAATATATGTGTGTACATATGTATATGCAATGTACATAAGTTTTTGCCTTGATATCTCCCACTCACTCTCTCTCCTCTTTCAATTCATGTCTTGATATTTGTTGTTTACAAGGCTATCTTATGGATTTGCTCCAAAAGTGGGGGGGATCCATACGACAAGTGGGTAAAACAAAATCATCTTTCTTAAAAATATTATTTTGTAACTTTCTAGTTGTAGCATTATTTGGGTCACGGTCCTTTAGTTTCTTATATTTACTATTTGCTATTAAGGTGTCCCTTCTAAGTTCTTTAGCATTATGTGAGAACTTGTAAAAATTGGAACATAAAAAAAATTGTAATTTTCAATGGGTAGATAATTTATGTAATTTTTATTTTTAATACTTCTATGTATTACTCATTTCTTATTCGACATATAATTAGCACCTAATTATGACATCACGGTTTATAACCTTGTGGTTGAACCGGTGACCCTTGCTCTGGTCTTTTTTTTGGCTCACTCAACATTTCGGATTTCAAAACATTGATCCACCCCCTGCACATAGGAAGCCATAATGGCCTCCAAATCCAGCACCAAAGAAAAAACAACCGGAAAGGCTTCCTCCAACGTCCTCTCACCACACCACTGGTGGCGCCAAAATTTCACCGTCTCCCCAGATTGAGTCACTAATGTCTAACAATTCACAAAGTCATCCCAACCATGCGGATGTCTTTTGCAAAATGCAAAAATCTCAAGGGCACCTTTCTTAATAGCATTATCCTATAACAATTAAAGGATTTATTATAGGCTTTAAAAACATGGTGGAGCAAGGTGACCAAAAAAGTTTAACAAAATACATCCAAATTTTTACTAAAAAGCTTCAACTCATAAAAGAATCATAATTCAGTAGTCATTTCACTATCTTCCAAGAGCCTCTCATGTTAGATTACAATAGATATAGACACAAGACAAAGATAAGACACCATACGGACATGCTAACCTGGTAATTTAAAGAAAAATAAAGACATGGGTATGGCAGGAATACAATGATGCATATAAGAAAACAAATTATTCATTTTTACAAAACCAAAAAAAATTTATTTGTTGAATGAAGTAACAACATAATTCTTTTCTACATTAAGATGTTGGAAAGCAAGTGAGAATAGAAAACCCTCATGCCTTTGCTTTTAGAAGCTTGAGTGTTCATAAAGTAGTTTAGAGATGTATCCCATGTTTGTTTCTTCAAGCTTGTGCCAAGATCCTATGTGCGCCTCATGTGTCCAAGGCTAGACATGTACCATGTGCATGTTTGAAACATATACGATTCTAAAAAGTTCAAAAAAATAATAATAAAGCATGCCTTGATATGTCCAACATGTGTCAGCATGCGTTTGACGAGTGTTAGTGTTCGACATTTATTAATATTGGCATGGGACCCTAGTGTGTCTGTACTCCCTAGTAATAAATTACAAAGTAACTAAACATTTGAGAGTGGTGAGAGAAAAGTATACATCCACAAAAATCGACCGAACTCAAAAGAAACAAGAATTCTGCAGTATCCTTCTTTATTTGCTCTTGGCTTTGTGCATGCCAGCCTTAAACGGTTAAACCACTAACCTATAGAGTTGAATGTTTGTTTGTCCTCTTTTTATGTGAAACATGACTTCATAGATGAATTAAATAATTGAACATGATTGCCAACATATTCTCAAAATTTTGACCTCTCTATATGTGTATAATGTAAGGCATAATGTCAGATCAATTCCTCTAAAAAGGGTACCATATGACATTTCAATTTTCTCTTTCTGACAGCAAGATATATAACATGCATATACTTACCACCAAATGCCTCCTTCGCTTGCGGATGCTTGCACTTGTCGGGATGAACCAACAAAGATAACTACAATGTACAAATAACATCAAACATGTCGATGTATGAACAACTTCTAAGATATCAAATTGTTGAAAGAACTTCAATCCACTTCAACAATGATGAAAGAATTACCTTACGATATTGCTTTTTCACATCCTCTGGAGATGAATCAAATGGTAGGTTAAGATACTCAAATGCATTTAACTTGAAGCATGAAAGAATCCTACAAAATTGTGGAGTTATTTTGTTCAATTGCAACAAGATAGATAAGCACAGAGCGAGAGAGAGGAAAAAATAAAGTGCAAATACATTCAATAGCCTAGAAGAATATACAAATATTGTTGAAACCCGAACGTAAATTGAACAATATATTTGTCACACCATTGAGCTTTTCCAAAAAGCATTGTCTAGAGACTTCGGATTCTAGACTTCGTAAAAACAATTTTACTTAAGAAACCTATGTTGATGAAAAGAAAAAGATTACAACCTCTTATTTAGAGGTGTTCCCAACCAGAACTGTGTCTGGTGGGCTATACGTATGTAAAAGAATTGTTTGTACTGAGAAGGCTCAACAAAATCTTAAACATTTTCCTTTTTTTAAGTGGAGTTGGAAACCAAAGCACACTATGATGAGTATAGGTTTACAAGGCTGTAGGCTTTGACACATTACAGTTATGCCTATTTATGACCGTAGAAAGTCACGTTCTCTATAAATTCCTCCGCCAAAATCCCTTCATGATGGTCTTTCTAGTGAGGAAAGTGATCGCAACGGCATATGACAATCTAAGATAGTAAACACTGACCTGGAGAAATTGAGTCATTTAAACTAGCTTGAAATAAAAAATGTTTTTCTCATACAACCCTCAGCTATGTTCACTCATCAAGGTTTCTCTCTATTCATTTAGCTTCAGGTTTAACCCATGCACTATAATGGGCTACGAACAGACACAATCCATGCATAATCTCATCTATTGGTATTTCAGGGCATCATGTAGTCAAGGTTAGGCTATGTGATGTGTCACAGTTCTCAAAATCTTACAGGTAGGGGTGATAACGAGCCATGTCGAGCCAAATTATTGGTTGTTCAAACTCGGCTTGTTTATATTTAAACTATGCTCAAGCTTGGATTGAGCTTGGTCCATATTTCCTTACCTTAGTTTAAGCTCGGTTCGGCTCGGCTCTATAGAAATCTTTGAAAAGTTAGGGTAATATGGTCATTGTGTAGAAAGCATGGAGAGAGTTTTGTCCAAATAATATAATTCAAAAGTGGAATGATTACGTCTGTCAGCTTTTGTAAGATAATTCAAAGTTTTGACAAAGTCAGCCATGGGTGATCATAAAGTAAGACTACTTACATTTTCTGTCACTAAAAAAAATTGCTATTTTGTTAAATTTTGAGCTTGGAATAGGTTATTCTATCACTTTCTTTTTTTTTGGGTAAAATGAAACCAAAGTGTACGACCTTTTCTTGTGAGTTTGCAGAACCCTTCCAAGCTCGTGAACACATCATGCCAATCGCTCCATTGATCAAGCTTGTTAACTAGACGAGCTCAAAATTCTAGTTTGAGCTTGGCTTGGTAGACTCAATACAATGAGCGCGAACTCGTTAATATCAAGCCGAAATTGAGGTTCCTTTCCACTCCTACTTATGGCACAGATGGGAGCGAAATCGGATGAACTTGAACGGGGCCAAGCCCCAGTATTGTTCCACAATAAGCAAAATTGTCAATATGTTGTTGTTTTGCTATTCCTAGTTCAAACCTCCAGATCTGCATATAACTCTGGCGACATAATTACTATCATGGTAAACATCATACTTAGTTTCTCAAGGTAAAGCACCCCAGCTAAACAGCAATTCCTTCAATTCATTCCACTTTCTGGATAACACACTCCTGATCGTTATAAATAGGTTAGCCCCACCGCCTCCACACACACTGTTTATTTCCCCCCATTTATGTATATATTTTCAACTATACAGTATCAATCTTTCCTATACCTCTTTCTACACGTATACGTATATATGAAATTGGAGGTTATTACCAATTCTTTTGTTTCATTTGACGAAAATTACAGGAGGCATGTAAATTGCATTGGAGATAAAGAGAATTCTCAATGAGGAATTACAGGAGGCATGTAAATTGCATCGGAGATAAAGAGAATTCTTAATGAGGAAAATCTCACGAAACCCTAATTGTTCACAACCAGTAGCACATACTGAGCGGAATTAGCAGAGAAATAGAAAAACACGACAATAATTCACAGAAAAAAATAAAAAAAAAAACAGATTGAGAGAGAGGGATGAACCTATGAACTTCGTTGTCGCGCTCAACTTCGCTGACTTCTGCGAAGAAGTTCTTGAGAAGCAAATCTTCGTCAGCGGCTATTGCACTGTCACCCATCGGCACTTCTGTTCTCTCCGGCGTTCACAGATTATCGAGGGGAAGGGACGGAAGAGAAAGTACAGTGATGGAGGGCCGTCGTCTCATCAAATGTATGCATATCAGCATCGCCTTCGGAACCAATTCTTAAACAGGCAGGCGAGTCGGGCCCCAGCCACTCCCAGCCCACCCGTTTCAGGGAAAATAACCTTAAAAGTAAACACCAAACCCAATATTGTGGTTCAGAAATAAACACATGGAATTCGTGTGTGGTTTGAGCTTGATCACATAGGGGGTGTTTTGGACCAGTTTATCTAGTACGGTGTTTGGACGGTCGGTTATTTAGTAGTAGTTTATGAATTAAATTTATGATTTTTTAAAATTATGTTTTACTCTTATTGAAAAAAGTGATTTTTTTAGGCCTAGCTTAAGTTTGAAAAAGTCTTTGAAGTAAGTGATTTTTTAAAACTAGTTTAAGTTTATGGATTATGACTTTTTTAAAATGCTATTCGAATACTTTTTTATGTTTTTTTTAAATTACGTTTGACTAATCTTATGAAAATGACTTAAAAAAGCTGTTTATATCTAAAACGATTTTTAAAAAAAATTATTTAAAAAGTGATTACTAACTTATAGCTTATAAGCTACCCATTCAAACACCCTTCCAACTACCAAATGTATGAGAAGTTAAATAGCCTACATGAAATTATGAAAATGCCCATAAAGAGATCAACGCTTTATTTGATGTAAAAAAAAAAAAAAACAAAGTCGTTTGTTTATAGCAAATCTTTATTAGTTGAAATAATAAATATATACTTCTATCATCCATATCAAATCAAAAGGGTTCTTATTTGTTTTGTAATTAAGTTCAAATGACAAAAGATTAAATGTTTACTTTTTCAAACTATAAAGAATTATGTGATATTTGTTGAAATCACAATGGTAAAGTGTGATTTGCATTTTTCTTTTTAGTTTGGCATATATAATTGGGTGAATTCCATTGACTTTCCTTTTGTTTTATATGAGAATTCTTCCCCCTTAGTCAGTGGTCGATTGACTCAAATGTAAAATGTGACGGATGCATAGAAACACTATAAAATGGCTTTTCTAACAGCCTATTTGGAATTTGGAGGAGGAGAGGAGGGGGGAAGGAAAAATAAAAGAAAAGTATTTTTTTTCTTGTTTAATTTATAAAGAAAATGAAAGAAAAATGGAATGAAGAAAAAGAGAGAAAGAGAGAGTGATTTAAATTTTTTTTTTCTTTCTTTTTTCTTTTGGCTTTGTTTGGATGGAGGGGAAGGAAAATGAAGGAGTGTGTTAGTTAGAAAGGAAAGGAAAAGGAAGAGAAATACATATACTCTTGTTTGGTTGACCAGAGTAACTTTTCATTCTTCTTGTTTGGTTTGACAATAATTAATAAAGATAGAAAGTGTATAATACTCTTTTACTACTATATAAATTCTACGGATTAAATCCTAATTTTTTAGTAATAAATTGATGGATATAATTGACATTTAAAATTAAATAATAAGAAACACTTCACTTTTCTCCATTTCCTTTCAGTTTTGGAGGGAAAGGAAGGGGAAGAAAAAATACTTAAAATATGGCCCTCTCTTACTTCACAACCCCTCCATCTACTTTTTTTTTTTTTTTTTTTCCTCTTTAAAAAATATCCAAACAAGAGATAACTAACTTCTCTTTCTAAATCGTTCTCTTTGTTGACTCAAGGTTGATCCCATGTTGATTTTGATAATAACTAAATCTTGTGTTAGTTTACTAATACATATACGTAGTGTACAAATTAATAAAAATTATAATTTAGACTTAAAGATTTTAACTGAAAAGTCTAATGCATGTCAAAGTGGATGCACAACAAGCCAAATCAAGCAATGTACTATAAAAGTCATGCAATGCACCAAACAGAGCAATGACACCTATTACAATTTCAAACAAATGATTTGCATTCAAAGAGATTGAAGGTGTTCAAAAGAAGATTTCATCAAGAGTACATAAACTCAACGAAGTTGACTTGAATTCGAAGAGATTGAAGATGTTCAAAAACAAAATTCAACATAATTATATAATCTCTACAAAGAATCTAATAGTAGATTTCATTTGGGATATGAAGAGTCAATAAAGATGGTATGTATTCAAAGAAATTGAAGATATTCAAGGGTAAATTTCATCAGGCTTATAAAAAAACTCATTGAAGTGATCCTAAAGAAGAAAGAAAGATGAGTAGCAAAAAGAAGAGCTCGGCAATGAGCCATTATGAATATGAAACTCTATTTGGATGAAGAAGTCATTAGCAGTAAATGGAGAGAGCTCAGAAATGAAGAAGGAGAGCTTGACATTAATGGAAAGAAGTTATGGTAGCTTAAAAATTAAATAAAAGATAATTATCAAAAGTTAAAATTAAATCCAAATTGAATAAAAGACAACTTTAATAAATTAAAGACTTTGATCTATCATCATATTTTAAAGAGAAGACTCCTTGAAGATCTTATAGTATTGTTGAAGCTGAACTTGATCATTGGAAGAATGAACAAAGATTTCTAGGTAATGTCTCGACATATGAAAATGAAAAGTCAACACATAAGGACAGAGGCCAAAGTTTGAAGACCGAATGATTAAGTGTCGACACATGGAGTTGATGTGTCAACACATAGAGACAGTGGACAATATCTGAAAAATGCAAGCCAGATGTGTCGACACATGAGATTAAGTGTCGACACTTGGGAAATAACGATTAGTTTTTCTAACATTATAACGGACTGGACTTGCATTAAATGAGCTCCAACAATCACCAACGGACGAAATCAATACAGGGGTTTATATACATGCTTCCAACTGCATTTACATAAACAAGATAGAGACAAGAAAAATAACATCCACTGACTGATCAAGCTGAGAAATTCTGAAAATTCCTTTTGTTTACATTTTGGTATTAAGTGAGCTTTTATTTTTCTATCCATTCTTGATAGAGAGTTTGTAACTCGTGTCTATAACTTTTATACACCTGTAAGTGAGAGTTTGAGAGTTCTCTTGTAAAAGAAAAACTCTTGTAAGTTGAAGTGGATCTTGGACAAAACCACTTGGTAGCTGGAAGAACTCGTGAAGAAGTTTTTGTGTAAAAGTGAACTGAGCACTTGGTAAATCAGCACCTTCTTTGTAATTGGAGATTGTATAGTGGAATGAGACTTTAAGGGGATCTTGGGGTGAGGACGTAGACCACAAGTTGTGGTTGAACCTCGACAATTCTTGGTGTGATTTCTCTTGCTCTGTTTTCATTTCCTTATTGATTACATTGCATTGCATATATCTTGATTCATTGTTCTATTGATTAAATTAGTTTTTAATTAATCTTCATTGCTATCAATTTTCAAAAAACCCAATTCACCCCCCTTCTTGGGTTGCTTTTTGGGCCAATAATTGGTATCAGAGCTTGTATTTGTGTTTTAGGGTTAACATCTTAGGAATAGATCTATGGCAACCAACTTTGGAAGCTCTCTCGGTGAGGGTCAATCCACAAACAGACCACCTATGTTTAATGGCAGCAATTACAACTATTGGAAGAATAGAATGAGAATATATATTCAATCGGTAGATTATGAATTATGGAGACTTATAGTAAATGGTTCTAAAACTCCTACAATAAGAGTAGAAAGAACTGATGTCCCTAAACTCGAATCCGAATGGGATGAGGATGATCTGAAAATACTGCAACCTAATATCAAAACTATGAATATTTTATATTGTGTACTTGATCCTAATGAATTCAATCGTATTTCTACTTGTGAATTAGCTAAAGAAATATGAGATAGACTAGAAGTAACACATAAATGTACCAATCAAGTTAAGGAATCTAAAATCAATATTTTGGTACATAGTTATGAATTGTTTAAAATGAAACCTGATGAGTCTATCATCAAAATGTTCACAAGATTCACCGATATTATTAATGGCTTGAAATCTCTTGGAAATGTGTTTCCTAACAATAAGCAGGTAAGGAAGATTCTAAGGTCAGTGCCAAAGGCTTGGGAAGCTAAGGTTACGGCAATTCAAGAAGCAAAGGACTTCAACACATTGCCTCTTGAAGAACTCTTGGGCTCTCTCATAACTCATGAACTCACTCAAAAGCAACATGCCCAAGAGAATAAAGAAAAGAAAAAAAGGTTAGTTGCATTCAAGTCCACCAGTCAAGATAATGAATCAGCAAGTGAAGAGGATGAGGATAAAATTGCTTTCATCACTTGAAAATTCAGAAGATTCATGAAGAAGAAATGGAAAGATGGAAAGAAGCATGAAGCCAAAGGGGATTCTAGTAAAGAATCCACTATCATATGCTATGAATGCAAGAAGCCTGGCCATATAAAGATCGAATACCCTCTGCTAAAAAAGAAAGGTAAGAAATATCAAGGGAAGAAGGTAATGACAGCTATGACATGGAGTGATGATGAAGAATTAAGCTTTGAAGAAGAAGCCGAACCTTAAGAGGTGGCTAACCTCTGTCTCATGGCACATGAGGAAGACAATGAGTTATCAGACTCCTCCCAATTTACTGTTAATGAATTACAAGATGCATTTGATGATCTACTTTGTGAATTCAGAAAAATGGGAATAAAAAATGGACTTTTTAAAAAGATGGTCTTTACTCTTACTGAGGAAAATGAGAATTTACAAAAAGAAAATGAAGTTTGTGTTTTGAATGATAAGATTAAAAAAAACTCTTTACCAAAGGATTCTTCAAAAGAAAACCAAATTTTGCTTGATAAGGTTAAAAGTTTGAAAACAACTCTTTTTAGATGTGTCAATGGAAAAGAAAAATTGGATGCAATCTTGAGAAAACAAAAATGCTCATTTGACAAAACTGGTCTTGGCTTTGATCTTTTTAAAAGAAAGAAATTTTCGAAAGGCAGATTTATTGCTTCAACTGGAAAACAAAAATTTCATGCTTTTATTGTCAAAAACTAGGACATATTGCTAGTAGATGCTATGCTTTACAAAAATTCATTGCTCCTAGTAATGCATGGGTCCCTAGAAGACCATTGAGGACTAACCCTCAAGGACCCAAGATGATTTGTGTACCTAAGGTTAAATAAATTCCTCTTGTTGGTGTGCCTTCAAGCAAACTCTAAGAAAAACCATTGGTACTGAGATAGTGGATGCTTAAGGCATATGACAGGAGATGAAGCACAATTCACATCTCTCTCATCAAAAGATGGAAGTCTTGTCACATTTGGTGATAATAGCAAAGGGAAGATCATCGGTATAGGTAGTGTTGGTAAGAATTCCTCTGTTTTTATCGAAAATGTATTGCTTGTTAAAGGACTCAAACACAATCTTTTGAGCATTAGTCAACTTTATGACAAAGGATGCAAAGTTGTATTTGAATCCTCTAAATGTGATATAATTGACATTAATGGTAACAAGACTATTCTCACTGGGCATAGACAAGGCAATAAATATATATATATATATATATTTGATCTTAATGACTTATCTTCTTGTAAAGTTGAATGCCTTGCCACTATGAATAATGATGAAAGTTGATTGTGGCGTAGAAGACTTGGTCACATTAGTATGAGAATACTTTCAAATGTTTCTAAAAAAGATTTGGTCAAAGAACTTCCAAAGGTAAAATTTGACAAAAATAGAGTTTGTGATGCTTGTCAATTAGGAAAGCAAACTCGAATTTCTTTCAAATCTATAAATATGCTTACTACCTTTAGGCCACTACAACTATTGCATATAGACTTATTTGGACCAACTAGGACTTTAAGTTTTGGTGCGAAACAATATGCATTTGTTATCGTTGACGACTATTCTAGATTTACATGGACATTCTTCCTAGCTCACAAGGATGAGACAATTGTTTTCTTCACAAAATTTTGTAGAAAAGTTCAAAATGAAAAAAGGGTTTTCAATCACTTTTATTAGGACTGATCATGGAGGGGAATTTGATTGCAAACATTTTGAATATTTTGCAGTGAAAATAGTTTTGATCACAACTTCTTAGCCCCTAGAACACCTCAACAAAATGGTGTTGTTGAAAGAAAAAATAGAGTTTTGGAAGAAATGGATAAAACCATACTTTGTGAAAACGGTTTACCAAAATATTTTTGGGTTAAAGCTATTAACACAGCTTGTTACGTTCTAAATCGAATTTTATCTAGAAAATTTTTGAACAAAACCCTTTATGAACTTTGGAAAGATAATAAACCAAATGTCTCATACTTTAGAGCCTTTGGATGCAAATGCTTTGTATTGAATAACAATAAATACAACCTCGGCAAGTTTGATGCAAAATCTGACAAGGGTGTATTTCTTGAATATTCAACACATAGCAAGGCTTATAAAGTCTTCAATAAGAGGAATCTAGTGGCTGAAGAATTAGTCCATGTCACTTTTGATGAATATAGCTCTCCTTCAAAGAATGCTGTAAGCGATGATGTAGATGAGGTAGAACAAAACATGGAAAAGCTAGATATTCAACCAAGTTCAAATGAAGAACCTCAAAAAGAAAGAGAAGCACAAGAAGCCTCTACAAGCCAATAAGAAATCAATGAAGGTCTACTTAAGGAGTGGAAGTTTGTGCACAACCATCTTATGGAACAAATCCTAGGTGATCCTTCACAATGAGTAAGAACTCAATCATCTCTTAGAAATATATGCAATCATATTGCATTTTTATCACAAATAGAGCCCAAATGTTTTAATGATGCTGAAAATGCTGAGTTTTGGATTAATACACTGTAAGAAGAATTGGACCAATTTGAAAAGAATGAGGAATGACACCTTGTTCCTAGGCCAAATGCTCATCCTGTTATTAGAACTAAATGAGTCTTTAGGAATAAAATGGATGAGTTCGGAGTTGTTGTGAGGAATAAGACAAGACTTGTTGCTCAAGGTTATAGCTAAGAAGAAGGTATTGATTTCAATGAAACAAATGCTCTGGTAGTTAGATTAGAAGCCTTCAGAATCTTACTTGCATTTGCTTGTTTTAAAGATTTTAAACTATATTAAATGGATGTTAAAAGAGCTTTTCTAAATGGTTTTATCATCGAAGAAGTTTTTGTTGAACAACCCCTTGGTTTTGAAGATTCGAAATTCCCTGACTGTGTTTTCAAACTAACAAAAACTTTATATGGTTTGAAGCAAGCCTCAAGGGCTTGGTATGAAAGACTGAGTAAGTTTTTAATTGAAAAAGGTTTTTCAATAGGAAAAATAGATACCACTCTTTTTATCAAAATAAAAAACAATGACATGCTTTTAGTGCAAATATATGTGGATGATATTATATTTGGTGCTACTAATGAGTCGCTTTGCAAAGATTTTGCTAAGTGCATGCAAAAAGAATTCGAAATGAGTACGATGGGCGAGCTCAACTATTTTCTCGATCTTTAAATCAAGCAATTAAAGGAAGGCATCTTCTTCATTAACCAAGCCAAATACATCAAGGACTTGATTAAGAAGTTTGGCGTGAAAGATGCAAAGTCTATAAGTGCTCTAATGAGTACTACAACAAAATTGGAAAGTAATGAAAAAGGTAAATCTGTAGATACTAAACTTTATAGAAGCATGATAGGCTCCTTATTATATCTAATTGCTAGTAGATCAGATATAATGTTTAATGTTTGTTTATGTGCTTGTTTTCAATCAAATCCTAAAGAATCTCATGTGATTGCTGTGAAAAAAATCTTTCGTTATCTTAAGCACATACCTAACATTGGATTGTGGTATTTAAAGGGTACTAGTTTTAATTTGATTGCTTATACCGAAGCTGATTATGTGGGAAGTAAAGTTGATAGGAAGAGCACAAGTGGCTCTTGCCAACTCCTAGGCAACATGATTGTCTTGGTATAGAAAGAACAAAATTCATTTGCTCTCTCCACAGTTGAGGCTGAATATGTAGCAGCTGGTAGTTGTTGTACTCAAGTGTTATGGATTAAACAATAGCTAGAAGATTATGGTATTATATTTGATCATGTTCCTATTAAATATGATAATACTAGTGCTATAAACTTGACTAAAAATCCTATTCAACACTCTCGCACAAAATACATTGAAATTGGATATCACTTTATATGAGATCATGTACAAAAGGGTGATATTAAACCTGTCTTTGTATGCACAAACATGCAATTGGCTGATATTTTCACTAAACCATTGAGTGAAGACAAATTTTGTATTATAAGAAGAGAATTGGGTATGGGTGATTCTTTGTCTTAATACTTGTTTAATTTGAGTAAAATTCATGTTATGTATGTTTTAAATGTGATTATCATTTATGTGAATTGCATTTCTTGAATTCATGATTCATTGCATAATCATATTGAAATACATTTTCTCTCAAAATTTGAAAAAGGTCATTCCTTGAATTCCTTATACTTCACATGTCCCAGTCTGATTGCATGTGTCAATACACCATTTTCATGTGTCAACATATCATGTTAGTGGACTTAAATTATTTTGTTGACATGCATGTGTTGACACACCAAGTTTATGTGTCGACACATGAGTCGGGTCTATATACTTTAACGAAGCCCACTTTACAAATATTCGAACTTTCCTTCTCTCACTCTCACTCTTTTTCTCTCCCGCTCCCCTTTTCGCACCAAACCCAACCGTCACCTTTGAACTATCACCAATCTTCACTCCACTCTCCTTATAAACCCTAATCGATCTCTTCCCAACCTCTCACAAACCTTTTCTCTATCTCTCAAAGCTTCAGACTATCAACATGGCTCCCAAGGTCGATCATACGCAAGAAAACCCTAAGAATTCTTCTACATGAAATCAGAAATGGAAAAGGGTTGGACCACCTATTCAATAATCAGTTGAAAGGACTTCATTAGATCAACCTGATTGGGATGTCGTACACTTTAGAGATGCAATGGCTTATGAAAGGTTTTTGAACACTTTCTCTCTTTGTAAAATTCTGAATGGTTGATGGATTAACTATGAGTATTTTGAAAATGAAAACTTTGACTTCCCTCACACCCTCACTAGTTTGGGATGTATACCCGAAATTGGTTATGCATTTCTACTCCAATCTGTTGAAAAAAGTTGGAAAGATAGAATTGACTAGTTATGTGAAGGGAGTAAAGATCACTCTAAATGAGTTTACTCTTTTTGAGATTATGGGAACTGGGTATGGTGGAGAGTCCTACTTTGAGAGTATAACCAAAAGGGAACAACTATATATTCTCTATGGTCAAGACATGCCTGAATTTACCCAACCTATAGCCAATGATCTTCCAATGGAATTGAGGTTGGTACACCATTTTGTTTCCAAAATCTTTTTACCCAAAATTGAAAGTTTTGAACATGTAAGTGAAAAAGATTTGTTCTTTCTATGGGCTTTTCTAACCAACATTAAGATTGATGTTTTTTACTACATCCTCACAAACATGGGCCATGCCTCTACCACATCCACAAAAAATCTACCCTATGGCATGTTACTCACTAAGATTTTCAAGCACTTTCAAGTGAATCTGCTCCGTGAGAATTACAGAAAACCTAACCCCTTCAGTGATGAATACAACAAGTATACATTGGGCAGGATGGGCTACAAGAAAGTGAATGGCAAATGGGTTCCAAGACCTAAGAAGGTTGCTCTTGGAAGTACTCTTCATGGAAGAGCATCTGCTTCTGGTCCCCGAAAACCCCTAGCCTAATCTTTTGACGCCACTCAAGTTGATAAACTTCTAGGAAATATGATAGATGTGCTTCAAAGCATGAATCAAAAACTTGATGATGGGCTGAAACAGTTAAATAGCCTTAAGCAAGATGTGACTCAGTTGAAAAAGGCTCAAGGAATTGATGTTGAGGAAGAGGAAACAGAAGAAGAAGAAGTTGGTGAAGAGGAAAATGAGGCAGAAAAAGAATCTGAAATTGAATATGAGACTCCAACAAGAATTCAAGAAGAAAAGGAACCAGAGGAAGGATCTAACCACGAGGACATAGTAGATGAGTATGAGGATAGCTCATTCGATGATCGCAAGAAGAAAGTTGGTACAACCAAAAGAGCCACATCATTTGTCCCAGTCTCTAGATCTTTGGATAGGCTGTGATATTGTCTGAGGCCTCGCTACCCCTCTGATCTTTCTAATACTGCCTTTGATCTAGTTGAACTATCCCTTTCTCCCTCTGCATCTCCTTAATCTCCTCAAACTTCTCTTGCATCTAAGTCCTTATTCTATGGTTCTGTTACATGTTCTGTTACACATTTTGTGGACATCAATTGTCCAACATTTTGCAATGACATTTTTTGTTTAATGAAATATGATCTTGTTCTCATGCCAATTTGATGACTTCTTGTTTGATTGCTTTCTTACTTTCTTAATTATACAATTTATTTGGTTACAAGATTTTTTTTGCTATTGTACCTGTCTTTACTATACATTTTTTTCTTTTTTTTGATGAATTGACAAAAAAGGGGAGAAGAATTGAAGTAAAATGAAGAAAAATGAATAATGAACAATGAGTGTTTGATGAATTGGTATTGATAACTTGGCTGCATATGGCATTGAATGGAAATAAAATGCACAATAAGTGATAATTGATGAATGATAGAGCATATTCTTAGGGGGAGTAACATGAATCATTTTCCTCAATTTATTTTGAAATTGATTGATAAAAACTCCTTGAGAGTTGTTTTTGAAAATACTTTGTCACTTAAGCATCAGTTGCCTAATTATAAAACAAAAGAGGAGCTCTCTACTGGTATACTATCTGATCTTGTCCATTTCATTTAATCTTATATAAATTTCATTTGCAAAGGTTTTGTCATCATCAAAAAGGGAGAGATTGCTGATTCAAGGTTGATCCCCATGTTGATTTTGATGATAACTAAACCTTGTGTTATTTTACTAATACATCTACTTAGGGTATAGATTAATAAAGATTATAATTTATACTTAAAGGTTTTAACCGAAAATTCTAATACATGTCAAAGTGGATGCACAACAAGTCAAATCAAGCAATGCACTCTAAGAGTCATGTCATGCACCAAACAGAGCAATGACACCAATTACAGCTTCAAACAAATGATTTGCATTCACAGAGATTGAAGGTGTTCAAAAGAAGATTTCATTAAGAGTGCATAGACTCAATGAAGTTGACTTAAATTCGAAGAAATTGAAGATGTTCAAAAAGAGAATCCACCATAATTATATAATCTCTACAAATATTCCAAGAGTAGACTTCATCTGGGATATGAAGAATCAATAAAGATGGCATGTATTCAAAGAAATAGAAGATGTTCAATAATAGACTTCATTAGGCTTATAAAAAAACTCATTGAAGTGACCCTAAAGAAGAAAGAAAGATGAGTAGTAAAAACAAGAGCTCATGTCACGCCCTGAATCCAGCCTATACGGATTTAGGGTGTATGATCGGCCAGTAGCTTAGCTACCTAAGCCCGTATTACATAACCCGGTTGAACACCCGTGCATTTATCATAAAAGATACATAATTTTGAAATTAAAACTTATAAATGTAAAGTAAAACGTCTGTCATACATAGCAGAGCGGTGTTTAACCTCCAAAACATAAACATTCCATAAAATGGGCCTATCAAAGGCCACTGCAGTTATAATATTTTAATATTACAAAACATTAGGGTCCAACCCCTATATCAGTACGTAACATAAGGCCGTGAGCTGCAGTCCAAATATTCACGTAATGGGCCTCCCTCAAGGCCTCCCAGTTTGGTCACCTGAAAATATTTTTAGAAAATATAAGCTAATACTTAGTGAATAACAATAAGGTATGAGCATAAAATACCATAGACTACATTTATATTTAATGTACATGATAATAGAGGTACATTTATGCATAAGTGGCATAAACTTAGAAAACGTATAAGTATAATCATAGAGACTCATGAAGCATAGGCTTTTGTATTAAAACATTTCATCATTTCTAAAATATAATGTTGAAGAAAAGAGGCAGACATGTTGTAGCATGACCTATTACAGCGTGATATAAGCATAACATACCATATTTTGTAAGTGTACATCTTGGCTTGCCGTATAATATAGGACACATCAAATATTACCATTCTTAGTAACTTATAAAGTGTAGCATTGGAAACATAGGTAGCATAAGTATCACATTGGAATACTATAACATTTCGAACATAGCATCATAGGAGTGATGCATAACATAGCTATCATAAGCATACCGTGGCATGATACTGTAAGGCATATCATGGTGTCTTGAAAGGAAGCGATTCACCGTGACATTAATTCTTGTAGAAACATGCGTGATTCGTTGTGAAGCATTTACACAAGTTATTACATTAGGCCAACACATCCCTCACTTCACCGTACCTAAGAGGTCTTTATGGTATTAGGCATCATAGTAATCACAAGGGTCACGTGCACAGCTCTTTAGGCCAACATAGTAACCATGAAGGTCACGCATAGACTCTTTAGGCCAACATAGTAACCCTGAAGGTCACGTATAGGCTCTTTAGGCTAACATAGTAACCCTAAAGGTCACACATAGGCTCTTTAGGTTAACATAGTTACCATAAAGGTCACACATAGGCTCTTTAGGCCAACATAGTAACCATGAAGGTCACACATAGGCTTTTTAGATCAACATAGTAATTATAAAGGTCACGCATAGGCTCTTTAGGCCAATCATGAGAGATAGGCTCAGTCATTAAGAGCTACGCTCAGTCATTAGAAACATCGAATGTTTTAAGCCAATCATGAGAGCAGGGCTCAATCGTGAGACTAGGCTTAGTCATTAAGAGCTACGCTCAGTCATTAGCACGTAGAGTGCTTTAGGCCAATCATAAGAGCTAGACTCAGTTATAGTGACCATAAAGGTCACATATAGACTTTTTAAGTCAATCATCAGAGTTATGCTCAGTTATAGTAACCATAAAGGTCACATATAGACTTTTAAGCCAAGTGACGTCTCCCAAAATGGCGATAGATTATTTTGTATCTCCTACCGTAGGACCATCGTTGCTAGTTTAGGGTAAAGATCTTACATGTTGATGGTTTATTTCACCTCCCCCATCCTAGTACTATCGGGTTGGATTAAAGTCTTATCACAAAAGATCTTAAGTTAGAGTCGTACGTTAGGAATCTTACATCTACTTTATGCGAACGTTCTAGTATGTGGGTTATAATTCATATCATTGGTAAGGTTCGTATGTAATTCAATGTATGACATTTATACTTGAACGTAATCATTGAGGTATTGAAATAAATGGAAAGAAATGTATGAAACGTAATTGAACTTGAAAGCATTTGCAGACATATCGTTAGAGTAATAGGTCTTATTCATGACATATCATTACTCACTTCTCTCCGATAGAATGGGTGTTAAACAAGGTGTTCCTACACAAATACACATAAAAGTATAGAAATATCAATACGAGACTCCAAGGCAAAGCAATAACACGTAAACCAAGACTAAGCACATAAGTCCCTCAACCCCGACTCATTAACACCTCACTCAAACAATGAGAGAGCGAGGCTAAACTCTAGGACTAGGCCTCAATATAAAACGAGAACATAAGGTTAAGGTTTGAACATGAAAGTCAGGGCATCGACTCCTTCATCGCGTCCCAACCACCTCTCAAGGATGAGTTCACACTCTAGGTTAGTTCCATTTGAAAATAGGCTTAAATGCCTTTAATTTGATAGGTCATGGGCCAAAAACACATTTTGGGTGAAGAAGTTGTGCCTTACGGAAGGTGGATTAAAATTCTGGAAAATAAGGTTGTGGCCATAGATTTTGGGTTAATTTTAAACTCCTATATCTCTTAATCTATAAGGAATTAGAGTATAAACGTTATATGGATACAAAGGTCTATTAATCTAATATCCAATTCTTCAAACGGTGCATTAATCCAAGTTTTGTAGAGAAAGTTATGCCCGTTTTATTAAACAGTGTTCGAGTTGAGAAAGTGAATCCGGGATGTGTCGACACATAAGGCCAAGGTGTCGACACATGAGCTAAAAAAGTTAATCTAGGAGTCCTCTGGGCTAATGTGTCGACACATGAGGTCAAGGTGTCAACACATTACCTGGGAAAAATGAAAATCCACCCGAAAAATTCTCAAATCTTACCCAAACTCCATCAAAACTCTCATAAACTCTTTCAATGCTTCTAAGGTCCAAAGATTGACCCAAGAAGGCCACAATAACTTAACATGAAACACTTTAAACAAGTAAATCAAGGGGATCTAGGGTTTTAGGAACCTAAGCCCTAACTTGCATAAATTGGAGATTTCAATTCCAAACTCTCAAATATTCTAATGGGGTTTACAATACCTGAGATTCAATCAATTTGGGACTCAAAGTAGTCACCTAGAACAACCCAATATCACCACCCACCAAGATAAATGCATACACATATACAATTGTAGAAAGAGATGAAACCTTACCTTTCTTCAAGCTTGCCCAAGTCTTGTAATGGCTTTAATCTCTTCCTTCACCTCTCATTCAAGCTCTTCTTTCTTCAATCTTCCCTTCCCTCTTTCTCTTCTCTCTTCTCCCTCTTTCAACCAGTCGTGTGTGTGTGTGTGTTTTGTGTGTATATAAGAGTATATAAGATGATACACATGAGAATAATCTTATTTGTCTCAGTTTATAGGCTTTAGCTACAACATAAGCTCCCATTGGTCACTCTTGACTCAAATGAGGTAATAATTAACATTAAACAATGCAAATACTAGAAATTCTCATTAATATAAATAAATAGATATTCGGAATATTACATCTTTCTCCCCTTAAATAAATTTGGTCCCCAAACTTGATAAAAGCTATCATTCAAACAAATGGGATAACGCTTCTCGAATCCCAATCTCCCGAGCCATTAAGAGTCTAGGTAGCTTATCAAGTGAGACATTGGGAACTCCCGGATGACATGGACGTCTCCTATGGAGGGTGGAAATTGTGTGTCATCATTGTTACACAAGAAGGTAAGATTCACATTTAGTCTAAACAACGTGTTTGAATGAACGAAATGAGATATGGGAGGAGGCACAAGCCCACTCCTTTAATAACAAGTCTCGGGTGGGTGGAAGAATGAAACCTAACCCGCTCACGTTCACATTTAATACCGGCATGACGAGGGGATGACCAACCCGATCCTAAGATGACATCGAAATAGTGCATTTCTAGGTATGGGATTTACGAGCATGAATACATTATTAATAAGATTTTATCAACGGTTGTAAATCCTATCGCATACCACGGAACTTCCGGGTGATAAAAGGTGAAGAAAACATAATTTGAGGGTTCCGAAGAGGTATGCAATCATTTAGCAACAATATGAGACAAACATACATGGGGAGCTATAATTTATAAGACCCCATCACATAAGATAAATTTTTCGAGTAGTAAGGACTCACACCAACGTACTTGAGGGGGGTACTGAAGACATATGCAAGTATTGAGCAAATAGATACGAGGCAATTAAACCACTCCGGAAACAATAACATGTGTGCAAGTCAACGGCAACTAGAAAGTATACCTGACACTACAGAGTCGACCGTTGGGATGTTTCCTGGGCAAGTTGATTTTTCTTTCTATTAGCTATAGACGGCTGAACTGAGGCTAATGCTGATGCCCTAGATTTTCGTGTTCTATTCTTCTTTGGACAGTCCCTCACTTGGTTTCCAACTTGGTTGCACCCATAACAAGCTCTGCTTCCCAAAAGACATGTGCCCCAATGTTTCTTCTGACAAGTTGGACATGTTGGTATTTTATTAATCGTACAATTCCCTCGGTCCTCGGTGTTCCCCTGTGAGGCAGACGAGTTCCCACTTGGGGATCCCGAATTATATCGCTTTAAGCTTTGTCCCCTATATTGGTCATTTCGGGTCCTCTTCTTGTGCTCCTCTCGGTATTGCATCGACTCATTAATCGCTCTTTCAAAAGTCCCCAGAAATGTCAGGGGCCTCAATTGCTGGATATGTTCGATGGGGGTTCGAGCTACCTCTTCCACTGTTGGCACTTGTGTTATAGACGGCTCAGGCGTGTTGGTTGTGTTGCTAAGAGTAACTTAAACCACTTGAACAAGTCCATCCAAGATCTTCTCAATACGTTCCATTCGGTCCTCGAGCTTTCTGGCTCCTCTACGACCCCTTCCTTTTGGTGGCATACTATTTATACAAATGCATCAACGGCTAAGCATGAAACATAGTATTAACACACAAAATACATCTTGACATGTCATTATGCACATAGATTACATATACGTACACATAGCACATAATCAAGTCAAACCTAGAATTCTATTTAGCCATAACTCAAACTAACAGTGTCAACCTATAGCTTTGATACCACGCTGTCACGCCCCGAATCCGGGCTATACGGATTTAAGGTGCATAACCGGCCAGTAGCTTAGCTACCCAAGGCCGCATTACATAACTTGGTTGAACACCCGTGCATTTATCATTTAAAAGATACATAATTGTGAAATTAAAACTTTATAAACGTAAAGTAAAACATGTGTCATACATAGCAGAGCAGTGCTTAACCTCCAAAACATAAGCATTCCATAAGATGGGCCTATCAAAGGCCACCACAGTTATAATATTTTAATATTACAAAACATTAGAGTCCAACCCCTGTATCAGTACGTAAAATAAGGCCCGTGAGCCGTAGTCCAAATATCCACGTAATGGGCCTCCCTCAAGGCCTCCTAGTTTGATCACCTGAAAACATTTTTAGAAAACATAAGCTAATGCTTAGTGAATAACAAAATGCATGAGCATAAAATACCATAGACTGCATTTATATTTAATGTACATGACAATAGAGGTACATTTATGCATAAGTGGCATGACATAAGAAAACGTATAAGTATAATCTTAGAGACCCATGAAGCATAGGCTTTTGTATTAAAACATTTCATTATTTCTAAAACATAATGTTGAAGAACAGAGGTAGGCGTGTTGTAGCATGAACTATTAGAGCGTGACATAACTTGTCGTGAGCATAACATACCATATCTTGTAAGCGTACATCTTGGCTCGCCGTATAATATAGGACACATTAAATATTACCATTCTTAGTAACTTATAAAATGTAGACTTGGAAATGTAGATAACATAAGTATCACATTGGAATACTATAACATTTCGAACATAGCATCATAGGAGTGAGGCATAACTAGCTATCATAAGCATACCGTGGCATGATACTGTAAGGCATATCATGGTGTCTTGAAAGGAAGCGATACACCGTGACATTAATAATTGTGGAAACATGCGTGACTCATTGTGAAGCATTTAAACAAGTCATATTTCACATTTTGGAACATAAGTGTGTCATGTCTTTACATTAGGCTAACATATCCCTCACTTCACCCCACTTAAGAGGTCTTTCTGGTATTGGGCATCATAGTAACCACAAGGGTCACGTGTATGGCTCTTTAGGCCAACATAGTAACCATGGAGGTCACGCATAGGCTGTTTAGGCTAATATAGTAACCTTGATGTCACGCATAGGCTTTTTAGGCCAACATAGTAACCACGAAGGTCACGCATAGGCTTTTTAGGCTAACATAGTAACCTTGAAGGTCATGCATAGGCTTTTTAGGCAACATAGTAACCATGAAGGTCATGCATAGACTTTTTAGGCCAACATAGTAACCATGAAGGTTACGCATAGGCTGTTTAGGCCAATCATGAGAGCTAGGCTCAGTCATTAAGAGCTACGCTCAGTCATTAGCAACATAGAGTGCTTTAAGCCAATTATGAGAGTAGGGCTCAATCGTAAGACTAGGCTTCGTCATTAAGTGCTACGCAGAGTCATTAGCATGTAGAGTGCTTTAGGCCAATCATAAGAGCTAGGCACAGTTATAGTAATTGTAAACGTCACACATAGGCTTTTTAAGTCAATCATCAGAGCTATGCTCAGTTATAGTAACCATAAAGGTCACATCTAGACTTTTAAGCAAAGGGATGTCTCCCAACATGGCGATAAATTATTTCGTGTCTCTTACCGTAGGACCATCTTTGCTAGTTTAGGGTAAAGATCTTACATGTTGATGGTTTACTTCACGTCCCCCATCCTAGGACTATCGGGCTAGATTAAAGTCTTGCCATGAAAGATCTTGAGTTAGAGTCGTACGTTAGGAATCTTACATCTACTTTATGTGAACGTTCTAGTTTGTGGGTTGTAATTCATATCATAAATAAGGTTCGTATGTAATTCAAAGCATGACATTTATACTTGAACGTAATCATTGAGGCATTGAAATAAATTAAAAGAAATACATGAAACGTAATTGAACTTGAAAGCATTTGGAGAGTAATAGGTTTTACTCATGGCATATCATTACTCACCTCTCTCCGATAGAATGGGTGTTAAACAAGGTGTTCCTACATAAATACACATAGAAGTATAGAAATATCAATACAAGACTCTAAGGCAAAGCAATAACACGTAAATCGAGATTAAGCACATAAGTTTCTCAACCCTGGCTCATTAACACCTCACTCAAACAACGAAAGAGCGAGGCTAAACTCTAGGACTAGGCCTCAATATAAAACGAGAACATAAGGTTAAGGTTTGAACATGAAAGTTGGGGCATCAACTCCTTCATCGTGTCCCAACCACCTCTTAAGGATGAGTTCACACACTAGGTTAGTTCCATTTGAAAATAGGCTTTAAGGCCTTTAATTTGATAGGTCATGGGCCAAAAACACATTTTGGGTGAAGAAGTTGTGCCTTACGGAAGGTGGACTAAAATTCTGGAAAACAAGGTTGTTGTCATAGATTTTGGGTCAATTTTAAACTCCCATATCTCTTAATTTATAAGGAATTAGAGTACAAACTTTATGTGGATACAAAGGTCTATTAATCTATTATCCAATGCTTTAAACGGTGCATTAATCCGAGTTTTGTAGAGAAAGTTATGTCCGTTTTATTAAACAATGTTCGAGTTGAGAAAGTGAATCCGGGATGTGTCGACACATGAGGCCAAGGTGCTGACGCCTGAGCTAAAAAAATTTAATCTAAGAGTTCTTTGGGCTAATGTGTTGACACATGAGGCCAAGGTGTCGACACATTACCAGGGAAAAATGAAAATCCACTCGAAAAATCTCCAAATTTCACCCAAACTCCATCAAAACTCTCACAAACTCTTTTAATGCTTCTAGGGTCCTAAGATTGACCCAAGAAGGCCATACTAACTCAACATGAAACACTTTAAACAAGTAAATCAAGGGGATCTAGGGTTTTAGGACCCCAAGCCCTAACTTGCATAAATTGAAGATTTCAATTCCAAACTCTCAAATCTTCTAATGAGGCTTACAATATCCGAGATTCAATCAATTTGGGATGCAAAGAAGTCACCTAGAACAACCCAACATCACCACCCACCAAGATAAATACATACACATATATAATTGTAGAAAGAGATGAAACCTTACCTTTCTTCAAGCTTGTCCAAGTCTTGTAATGGCTTCAATCTCTTCCTTCACCTTTCCTTCAAACTCTTCTTCCTTCAATCTCCCCTTCCCTCTTTCTCCTCTCTCTTCTCCCTCTTTCAACTGGTCAGCTGTGTGTGTGTATATGTGTGTGTGTGTTTTGTGTGTGTACAAGAGTATATAAGATGATACACATAGAAATAATCCCATGTGTCTCACTCTATAGGCTTAAGCTATAACATAAGCTCCCATTAGTCACTCTTGACTCAAATGAGGTAATAATTAACATTAAACAATGTAAATACTAGAAATTCTTATTAATATAAATAAATAGAGGTTCGGGATATTATAGCTCGGCAATGAGCCATCATGAATATGAAGCTCTACATGGATGAAGAAGTCATTAGTAGCAAATAGAGAGAGTTCGGAAATGAAGAAGGAGAGCTCGACATTAATGGAAAGAAGTTATGGTAGCTTAGAAATTAAAGAAAAGATGATTATCAAAAGTTAAAATTGAATCCAAATTGAATAGAAGACAACTTTGATGAATTGAAAACTTTGATCTATCATCATACCTAAAGAAAAGACTCATTGAAGATCTTATAGTATTGCTGAAGTTGAACTTGATCGTTGGAAGAATGAATAAAGATTTCTGGGTAATGTGTCGACACATGAAAATGAAGAGTCGACACATGAGGACAGAAGTCAAAGTTTTGAAGACAGAATAATCAAGTGTTGACACATAGAGATAATGGACAACATCTGAAAAATGCAAGTCAGATATGTCGACACATGAGATCAAGTGTAGACACCTGAAAAATAACAACTAGTTTTTCTAACGTTATAACAGACTGGATTTGCATTAAATGGACTCCAACAACCACCAACGGACGAAATCAATATAGGGGTTTATATACAAGCTTCCAACTGCATTTACATGAACAAGAGAGAGACAAGAAAAATAACATCCACTGACTAATCAAGCTGAGAAATTCTGAAAATTCCTTTTGTCTTCATTTTGGTGTTAAATGAGCTTTTATTTTCCTATCCACTCTTGATAGAGAGTTTGTAACTTGTGTGTATAACTTTCATACACTTGTAAGTGAGAGCTTGAGAGTTTTCTTGTAAAAGAAAAACTCTTATAAGTTGAAGTGGATCTTGGACAAAACCATTTGGTAACTGGAAAAACTTGTGAAGAAGTTCTTGTGTAAAAGTGAACTGAGCACTTAATAAATCAACACCTTCTTTGTTATTAGAGATTGCATAGTGGAAGGAGACTTTAAAGGGATCTTGGGGTGAGGACGTAGACCACAAGTTGTGTTTGAACCTCAGTAATTCTTAGTGTGATTTCTCTTGCTCTATTTTTATTTCCTTATTGATTACATTGCATTTCATATATCTTGATTCACTGTTCTATTGATTAAATTAGTTTTTAATTAATCTTAATTGCTATTAATTTTTGAAAAATCCAATTTACCCCCTCTCTTGGGTTACCTTTTGGGCTAACACTCTTTTCTTTCCCTTCGAACCTCTCAATCTAAATCAAGTGTAGGTAGAATCAAACAAGGGAAGTAAAAATAAACTAAAATTTTCCTTCGCTTCCCCTCCCCCTGTTGCACATCATAACAATCACATAAGTAGTAACCGAAGGCATACTTGTAATTTTTAATTACCACAAGGCTTGTAACCATTAGTTTGTATTAGAAATAAACTTTTAAGTGAAAAAACCTCTGAAAACTCCCACCATTATGAACAGTGGGGGGACAGGGCACGGTGCTCTCAAGTTTTTTAAATTTATTATTTATTATAAATTTTTGAATATTTAAAATAAAATATAGTGTATTAACCTCCAAATTTAAAAAAAATTACCTTAACCCACCTTTGAACAATTTTGTTTTTTTTTTTTTTTAATCTTTACCGCCTCTCAACAAAAATCTTGTGTCTATCATTAACTATTGAGTTTGTGAAGAGTCAGAGACTCAAATTTGCGAAGTTTTACTCGTATTAATACATTGCCAACGTTTTATAAGTGCTATCTTCTAAGAATTTGCTGTGGTCTATCCATTTGCTGGAACTTTTCTTTAGTGTGAAACAGAAGAAATTTTCACATAGACAAAATAAATGCAGGAAATCTATACCTTGTGTTTTCTGTCTGTATAGGCCATTTTTTTTTTTTTTTGCAGTCTACTTGTTAGATAAAGTTTTGTTTCTTCTTGTGAATTAGGATTTCCCACTATCTGTGTGATTACCTACATTGAGTTTGACTTGACAATCAACGGACTAAATGAAAAAAACATAAAGAATAAAGATCTTTATTTTATCAATTAATAGACTAAATGAAGCCTAAAATTATATCATTTTATATTAAAATTTATTTTCTTAATTTTTGTTTTAGCTGGTGTTTCAATACCCCAATTAATGAGATAAATATCTTAATTCCAATCATGAACATGGGGTGGATCTAAATCCATTGCAAACCATGCAAATAAGAGAAAGTTACAGAAAAGAGGAAAGTACTTGGAAAGAAAAATGAGTCTATTGATTGATTTTTTTTTTATTACATGTTGTACCCCACCAAAGAAAGTGACAAATATAGCAGATTTTGTCAGTCGTCTCTCATCATTCGAATTCTCTTCCTTCTATTATTTGCGGCAAGTATCCATAATAATGTTCGTTTTTGTTGAAGGATGTTTTAACTTTTAATTATTAAATAAGATAAACTATATTCGTACGTATGTTATGTATGTATGTATATGTATATATTGCCAAGTAAAAAATGTCAATCATGTACGCCTACAAACCTTAATCCAACCAAGGGCAAGAACACATCGAGGATGGATCATAATATTTCAAAAATTAGCATCAACTGGACCAGACGCGACCCTTACTGAAATTCCATTGGGAAGGAGTTGCAAAAGTTATGAAAAAGAAAGGGGAACTCCATTATAATGCAGAGACAGACAAGACAGTCCACCAAGTCAGGGATGGTGCGAAGATATTGTTTGGCTACTAACGAAAGAAACTTACAAAATTATATGACACTGTTAAATCTCTTTGATCCTCCAAATCAGAGTACTCTCTCTCTCTCTCTCTCTCATGTTTATCTCGTGTTTATCTGCCTATACAATCTCTTGAGAGAGAGAGTAAATTATAGGTATGAACACAGCTGGGATGTGGAAAATGGATCAGGAGGTAGCA
Source organism: Euryodendron excelsum (assembly GCA_033060915.1). Taxonomy (NCBI): domain Eukaryota; kingdom Viridiplantae; phylum Streptophyta; class Magnoliopsida; order Ericales; family Pentaphylacaceae; genus Euryodendron; species Euryodendron excelsum. The sequence goes on along the minus strand of CM065382.1, from coordinate 26,370,751 downwards.
ATGCTACAAGGTTCCCATAGCAAAAGTGACCGCCTCCTGTGCTCCTTGCAGCCCCTCAACAAAGGAACCAAGTAGTCTGCTTTGTTCCCTCTGAAGAGTACCATCTCTTGATGTTCATTTGCCTTGGGACTATTGGATAGAATGGCCATGCTGCACTTGTTTTTAACAGGTGGGCATTGTTGCGTGATTGGATTGATCACGTTTGTCAGGGTAGGCTTGGTCCCCCATAAATACTCATGATAGGCATTGAAAGAGGAAGCTGCTGCAGCCGCTGTAGCCGGTGGTAAGGGTAGGAGCCTAGCCAGCCGAGGTGGCCGTGGGAGTGACGTCTGTGATAGTGGGGTTGGACCCTCCTTCTCCTCCAACTCCACCTCCACCTCCAGCTCCACCAAATTGACTGCTTTATTAAACTTCTTGTTCCATGTTGGCTTCCTATTGTCTAGCCCCATGAGCTTCTTCATCAATAGTGTTGGCCCGTGAACATTTATCACCACACTTGACAACTTTGGTGCTTGCTCCATGAAAATTCCAACTTCTTTAGCTCCCTGTCCATTCTCAACTTTCTCCATCTCTTCTTCTTCTTCTTCTTCTTCTTGACTTTCTTCTTCTTCTTCGGTTTCATTATCTTTTTCATCTTCAAAGGTTTCAAACAATTCTTCAACTTCCCCAACTTCATCTTTCTTGTGATCAATCAATATTTCTTCGTGGTTTCCTTCATTTAAAGGACCATTGGCAAATGTGAGGACAAGGTGGCCATGTTGGCGTTGGGCGTGGAAGTAGTTTTGTGAAGGAACGGACACGGCTTCAAGGACCAGTCGGCCATTGTTGCGATGGGAGTGCATGTGAAGGGATGCCGGCCCATCACAACGAGCAAGGCAACGAACAGGAGGAGGGAAGGACCTAGGTGGCAATCTTTTACTAGCAGCAGAGTAGTTGTACTTTACAAATCGCAATTCCTCTGTGTTAAGGGATTGCGATTGCGACTCTAGTTGTGATTGTGGTTGTGGTTGTAATTCTTCTTCGTTCTCCTCTACGTCGCCAGTCTCTGAAGGCGCGTCGGAGGAAAAACCGTCAGAGCCGGTCTCCGATCCAAGACTTTCAGTACACATCTCGAGACTCTTCTCACTCAGAGAGCTCGCTGAGCTTTTCACAAGAGGATGAACATTTGGGGGTGGAAGCTTTGAGGACTCGTCGTTGGCCTTCTGAGACAAAATTGTGCTCCAAATATCAAATTGTCCAGGCTTTTCAAGCTCCATCTTTTGAGGTTGAATTGGCCTCCACACATCGGCTTCTCCCGGCCTTTCGAACTCATTATTTCCTTCATATTCTTCTTCTCCCTCCAATGACGAAGCCGAATCTGAAACTGAGATGGCAAGTTCTTCAGATGAAGCAATCATTTTCATGGGGGAGAACCCATTTTGTGCCAACCATTTCTTCGAAGACATGTCTGCTGAAAGAGTTCTCCTCAACGAGGCAGCTTTGGTTTGTTCACTGTCAGACCCGAGAATTGAGACTATGCCTTGCTTCTCAATGAACTTAGCCTCTTCTTCAATCTTCAGTGGTGAAGACAAGCGAAGTCTCTTGCTGATTGTACGCTTCATAGTCCGACGAAGCACGGCAGACCAGGGAAGAGCAAGAACAAAATAGTTTCGCTGCACAAAGTGCGTGAAATATGAGAACCAAAACAAAAGAGGCAGAAGCAAATTGAGGCCTTAGTGTGCTAGCTAACAAAATCCCAAGTTACAAAGCTTATTAGGAGACACATGTATGTGGGGACAATAAAAACACGAGAGAGAGAGAGAGAGAGAGAGAGAGAGAGAGAGAGAGAGAATTGGTAATGTTTACCTCAAGCAAACATGAGCAGCATCCAACAGAGGTCTGCTGGAGATCGAGGGGAGGGGAGGGGAGGGGAGAGGATGATGATGATGAAGACGATGTTTGAGGGGCTGTGGCTGTGTGTGGCTTTGGCTTGTTGGCAAATACAAGAGGTGGGGAGTGTTGGGTATTTGTAGGAGCCCAAAACAGGCTGTGGAACCTTGTCCATGGGACCCTCCTACGCCACCAGGAAAAAGAAGACCTTTTCATTAGTTTCCAAATTTCCTTTTATCAAGAATGGGGTGACAAATTAAGAAAGCGCAAGGGCCCAAGCCTATGAAGTTGTAGTCCTCATTTTAGTGGCTCGTTTTATTTGCTACTACCAGGTCTTCCATTTGAGTAGTGGATAGATGTTCACACTAGGGTTCACTTTCTATTTAGTTCTACATCTTGGATTATAGTACCCTTTACACTCCAATCTTCCCATTTTAAAAAAAAAAAAATACTGTCCACGGTTACATTTATTACTCTGAAATACAAGGTAGTGGGTCTCATGTGCAACTATTAATATTAGTCCCATTGGCTTGTATTTAAGAGTGAGAAACGGTCTGATTATGTTGTTGTTGGACAAGTATACAGTCATATGTTGTTGCTTTATTTTAGGTTGTTTTTATTTTATTTCTCAAAAAATCAGAGCCTCAATTTGATATGAAAGAACTTTAACCATTTGATTCTTCATATTTTCTTAAGCTTTTTTTTTTTTTTTAAAAGTATTCTTACCATTAAATTTTTTTGTTCAAAATCATATGACTAAAATTATTAATGATATTGAGTTTTAATGTATATGATATTTACAAGGGCAAATTATCCTAACCTCTCTCGACTTTTGGCCTAAATATAGAAAGCTACCTCTAATTTTTGAAAATTACAGATTTTCCCTTCTTAGTCGAAACTTAGTAACATATTTTTCCTACCATTAGTCAGACGTCTTTGATGACTAATAGAATCTAATGGCATAAGCACATTAATTCAGTGTGTTGATAATTTTATCATTAAAACCAATCCTTATGGGTCTTACTTCATTAAAACTTATTTTTAAGGCAGTGGGAGCCCTAACCACTATGGCAGTCAAGTAATGGAGAGAGAGAGAGAGAGATTAATGGTCCTGTTAGAGAGATAGTGAGGAGAGAGAAATAACTATTGCTATTTTGAATCTTGACCAACAATTCAAAGCAAAAAAAATAAGGTAACAAAGTTATAGTACCTTCTCTTTTCTGTTAGCTTCCATTACCTTACTAATTGTGACAAGGGGACATTCTTAATTTTTTAAAATTAAGAGTAGCTTTCTATATTTAGCATAAATAGTAGTAGCAGCAAAACCTTACCGGTGAGAAATGGAAGTGAAAAATCGGTTTATATATAGCACTACTTAAATTTTTTTTTTTTTGTAAGTTAATAAGAAAGAAAAGGTTTAAAAGAAGACCTACTACGTTCTTGGTACATATATCAAGTTACAAGCTAACTATAGCTTAAAATCAGGTATGGACTTTGAATTTCGTCCCCTAAATTCAACTTCCAAATACATCCAGTCTGTTCGGGATGTTAGATTTATATCGGTTAGCTTTTTTTCTTTTTTTTTCATCAAAGAGACTTTCAGCATGCTATGTTGCTTAGTTGACAGAATTTTTTTTATAAAAACTATGTTGGTATAATTTTGTTTTGAAGTGAAAGGTTCTAATTTAATCCACGTCATCGTGAATGAAAATTTTTATATAATTATTCTTGTTTGTATAGCATTCTCATGTCAACCACCTCTTTTAATTGTATTTGTGTAAGGTTCAAAAATTACGTGTGCGCTTCCAATTTGGTATTTTGATTTTACAAGGTAGAATACAGATAAGAAGAAAATAAGCTCACTCCCACCCTAGTGTTACTTACTCCGAAGTCATTAACCAATTAGGTAAAGCTGGAAGAGGATATTGAACGGATGAAATGGCTTGAGGAGGAAGCAAAGGAATCGCTTTCAGAGGCCACCATTATTGGGCGGCAAAAAACCATGATCGAGAACTTCCGGCCAGAAAGAATAATCACATAAGAATAAGTGTGTATGCATTATTACATATAAAAAAATAATATGGAATAATGTGTGTGGAAACAACGGGAGACGTCGTCTAGACAAACAATTGGGACCCCTCATGGTCTCTCTCTCTCTCTCTCTCTCTCTCTTTGGGAAAAAGTCCCAAGTCAGAAAATGGTTTATAAGTTTGTGAAGCAGCAGCCAATACGCCGTCCACCCATACCAAAAGTTTGTGATGTTGATCCGTTCAAAGCACTGTGTTAGCATATATATTGATGATGTAATTAATTCGTGGTGGCTTGCTATCAGATCTGAGATGAACTCCCTTCTAGCCGGTTGATATCTCTTGCACTAAATCTACCGGTGTGATGGGAGCCAAAGGCCCTCCGATATTTAAATTAGATTCCAAGAGATCCAAGTGTTGGAGATGGAAAGATGTCTTAGGGCCTCTCTTATGATTGTGTGTTTTCGTACCTAAGGAGGGGTTGAGCTTTTCCCCTTGTATGCTTGCATAGGGGTGGTAGGTGGTCTCTCCATGTGGTGGCCTTTGGTTGGAAGATTAGAACGATGTCAGAATACTCGAGAGGACCACCTCTACACTCTAAGGTGGCGTATATTAGAACGGTGTCAGAGGTAAGGTGGTTATTACTTATACACTTCTCGCCCACGCCTTAAGCGTGCGCCAGAGTGTTCGATGTCAGTCGTGAGGCCCATCATTGGACGTTCATTTAGGACCGAAGGACGGTGCCGACCAAGCCAGCGAGGCACCTAACTTGGTCGAAAAAATACCCCGATCAAGCTGGCGAGGGACCTGACTTGATTGGAGGGAATGCCATTACCATGTATATATATATATATATATATAGAGAGAGAGAGAGAGAGAGAGAGAGAGAGAGAGAGAGAGAGAGAGACCCATTTCATTGATTTGCAAACCGAGAAAGGCAAAGAGAAACCAGAATGCGCCTTGTCTGCCCATAAAGCAATACCACTCAATCGCCTAGCCTAAAGCCTTATCTACTACTTATTTAGTTGTGTTTTATTTGACTCATCATAGTACCAGTACAATTTTTTGTAGTACAAATTAGTCTTTCGACAAATGTACAAACAATCTAGATTAGTAAATTTGCAAGAAATACAAGAAGCTAGTCCATTCGCTATGCATTCATTGTCTGATTGCATGGCGAATAGAAATACAAGAAGAGGTTGACAATTTTTTCACAATTTAATAATGTAAAATTCTGTTCACGTATCGTTAACCAATGTTTTAAGGTACAAGTCAGCATTGACTTTTTAAATTTGCACATTTTTAAGATGAGTAATGTTACAAGAAACAAAATATTAATTTTTCATGCCAACCATTTATAGATTAAGTACTAGAAGACAGAACGGAGTGGATTATATAGTTAATCTGATCCGTTAATTGGAGAATTTCAGCTTGAATTTTTAAAGAAAAATGCTATAGAGCATGGAATTTCCCGCTTGATGTGGCAATCTCATGTTGCAGTATCAGAATTACATCATCTACCCCTTACGAGAAGTACTTTAACAGCAAGCCATCATAGTCGGACAAAATTGTAAATTTGCCTCACTAAATAAATAATTAAACGAGGATGTAATACTATTGAAAATAGTACTTTAACAGCAAGCCGTTATAGTTTGACAAAATTTACAAATTTAGTGCAATAAATAAACAATTAAACAAGGATTTAATACTATTACAAATAAAAGTACTTTAACGACAAGTCATCATATTTTGACATTGTAAATTTATCCCAATAAATAAATAAGTAGACAAGGTTTTAATACCTTGTATCATGTATTGAGTATTTTCACTTTGCCTTGTGTTTTATCCATATTTGAGTGTTTTATAATTCTTGTGTCGCAATTTCAACTTGGCATCAAAGAGTCAACGTGTGATGTGGGCTTGTGAAGTTTTTGAGTTTTGTTAAGTGTTCTGTGTGAGATTTGTCATAACTTTGTAAGCGTTTCAAGTATCTATAGCTTTCTAACTCTTTAGAAGCTAAGGATGTTGTGGGATGTGTTTGATATTTCTTTAGAAGTGATAATAAAAGTATCTTTATTTGAGATTTGGATTCTCTCCATTTTAATTTATAGAATGAAGAAAATCCAAATTCTTTTATTTGAGCGTTCAATTCATTCTATAGCTTATATATATATATATATATATATTTCAAAGCTTTATTTGTAAATGATAATTGTATGATACCATATTTGCAAATAGTAGAGTCACGTGTCATTGCTTAGAAGGCCTTAGAACATCAAGAGAGCATGCTCTCGAAGCATAGAATAATTATTCTAGATGAACATATAAGGCGGTGAAACTAAGTGGTAGCTTTTCCCGTGATATGTACCATCGCTCATTTTTAACTGGGTGGTCGTGTTTTAAGAAGCATTAACCTTGAAAAATTTTGAAGTTTAAAAGTATACCATTCCATTGTCCCGGTAAAAATAAAAGATTATATTGTACTAGGTGTCCATTCATGTAATGCACGAGAATAAAAGTTGTTTAAATCATAAATAGTTAATTTAAAATTCACAATAATTAATTATACATTCGCATTGTATCTTTAAAATATAAATAGATATTGATATATATGGTATTTTATTTAATTATAATAACATTTTTAGATAGTAAGTTTAGAAAAAATTCTGACAATCTGACATTATATATATATATATATTTTTATCTATCTTACAAAACTAGTCTTATTTTTTTATATATATATATATTACACAAAATGAATACATCGTATCGTATTTCTAAAATGTAAATAGATATTGATATATATATATATATATATATATGATATTTTATTTAATTATAATAATTTTTTTTATAGATATTAAGTTCAAAAAAGGTCCTGACAATGTGATATTATATATATGTATCTTATCTATATAATAAAACTAATCCTATCTTATCTTATACATATATATATCTCTTACAAAACTAATACAGCAAGTTTAATAAAAAAATAAATTTAAGAGTTATCTAATCAATTGCCCCTGTGACGTAGCATTTTAAAAGTATCTGAACATTTAGAGTGCCACATAGGAGAGTGACAAAATATAAAGACAAATACAACTTATATATATATATATATATATAATTACCTAAGTCAACTGACTGTCTCATTGGTGAGTTTGCATATAAGTATGAGAAAGTTTAGGAATAGCAAATGAGGTCTAACTGATGTAGAAACTATTAGCTGATGTTCCTAGCATTTTCCTATAAGTATGCAAAAGAATTAACTTAGGTATAAAAAATGCATAGTGACATTAAAAAAAATTCAATCTTTCTCGAAATTCTCAAATTATAAGATTAAAGTGGGATTAATTATCCTTACAGAAATTCGCATAAGACACCTGGATGGATGGATGGATTGATTCGGAGTTGACTCACCAACATTTAAAATGACGACAGAAAAATCGGCCTACCATTTAAAAAGTTATTGTCTGACTAATAATAATAACTTTAATAATAGGTTGCTAAAAGATATAAAGGTTATGTGCAGGCATAAATGTATTTGGCTTAGGACCGTCACTAATCAACCTAGGTTGCTCATTAATATTTTGACGATCTTATTGACCATGCATTCTTTTGTTTTTTTTTGGTTTACTTTTTATGGGTTGCTAACAAGGGAAAAGTAGTCATATTATTCTAGGTTTTTAAATTGAAAAATTTTGAACAAAATTATGTTACATTCTCACAGTTAGATAAATGTATCAAATTGTAAGAATAAATTAAAGTGCGATTAAGTGAAGACAAAAGAGTAAAGGACCACTAATAACAAAACGAGTATTTGTGATGGCAATAAACCGTTGCGAAAGGACAATTTGTCATAGCAAATGAGCATTTACAATGGTGTTGCAATGGCATCTTCGGCGACAAAAATACAGGAGTCGCAAATAGTTTTAGTGGCGGCAGAAATACCTTCGCAAATGCACGTTGTCGGGTGACTTTTAATTGCGACCGCTGTTCCTCGACGCTAATGAGCTTTTGCGATGGTTAAAGACTGTCGCAAATACTTATAGTGACTCCAATTAGTAATAGATTTGATCTTCGCAAAAAATTTTTTAGTGACGACAGTAACCGTCGCAAAAAGCAAAGGCATTGAATTAATGACAGTTTTATCATTTTTAGCGATGGTAAATGGCCGTTGCTAATACTTTATTTATTGAAAAAAAATAATTTTATATATAAATTATAAATAATTTTTGTAATTTGTTGTTTTACTTGGTAAAATATATATTTAATATAATCCAAATAACAAGGCATACGCATTCATTTAAATTCAAGTACTTACAAAAATACTTAACAAAGTTAATATACTTTTAAACATTAATCCAAAACAAATATTGTCTCTCATCAAAATCTATACATAAAAAGCAAATTACATAGTCTCTTGCAAAATAATGACCCTAATCCAAAATTCATATAACAAAAGAAAGTTTTTAGTCTATCGCCAAATAAGCCCATATAAGAACACCATTTACCTATTCTTTTGGAATAACTTGAAAAGAAAACATACAAATATTAGATACAATAATAGACACAATAAAATTAATTAATAGATATGCATGTAAATATATGGGCTTATTGAAATAAAAATGCAATTTACATCACGAGAATGCCAAACTACATATTGGCCGACAGATTCTCCAATATGTTACTTGTGCTAAACCTTGCTATGTGTCAAGCCGTTTGAGAGTTTTAGTACCCAAACGGCTTGAAAAATTTGTTTTTCTCAAAAGAGTTAAGAAAAAAGAGAGAAAAAAATATTACAACTCTCACACCGGGAGTCCTTTAACCCTGCCATTTATTTTCTCACGTCACTTGTGTGTAGACCTTACTACATGTCAATTTTGACGGACTTTTGAGGTCGTTTAGGGGATTTAGTACCCAAACGGCTTGAAAAACTTATTTTTCTCAAAAAAAATTAAGAAAAAAGAGAGGAAAAAATGTCACAACTCTTACACCGGAGTCCCATAATCGTGTGTGTCATTTGTTTCCATACGTTACTCATGCCTAGACCTTACTACGTGTTAAGTTTGACGAACTTCTAAAGCCATTTGGAGGTTTTAGTACCCGAAAGGCTCGAAAAACTTGTTTTTCTAAAACAAATCAAGGAAAAAGAAAGCACAAAATGTCAAAAATCTCACATTGTCCGGCAATTGTGCTGTTTGTTCCCACACATCATTAGTGCCTAGACCTTGCTACGTGTCAAGTTTGACTAACTTTTGGGACCGTTTGGGGGGTTTTAGTATCCAAACGGCTTGAAAAACTTATTTTTCTAAAAAAGTTAAGGAAAAAGAGAGGAAAAAATGTTACAACTCTCACACCGGGAGTTTATTAATCGTGCCATTTGTTTTCACATGTCACTCGTGCCTAGATCTTGTTACGTATGAAGTTTGACAGACTTCTGAGACTGTTTGGGGGGTTTTAGTACCCAAACAACTCGAAAAATTTGTTTTTTTCAAAATAGTTAAGGAAAAAGAAATGAAAAAAATGTCACAACTCTCACACCCAAAGTCCTTTAACCGTGCCGTTTATTTTCATACGTCACTCATGCTTAGACCTTACTATATGTCAATTTTGACAGACTTTTGAGGCCGTTTGGAGAGTTTTAGTATCCAAATGGCTCGAACAACTTATTTTTCTGAAAAAAAGTTAAGGAAAAAGAGAGAGAAAAATTTCACCCATACGTCACTCGTGCTTAGATTTTGCTACGTGCTGAGGGTTTTCGTTCCCAACCGGGTCATTTATGCATAATGATATTTAAATCCTTTCTCTCTCTTCTTGCTAAGATCAATGGTGGTGGTTAAAAACTAGACATTCAATATGAACCGTATTTGTGATCTTGCAGAACAAATTGAAGCACTTTATTGCATATAACTAATCTTAATTAATTACTCTAGTATTGGTACTTGTGGCTGTGAAATTTAATTACTATGGATTAGGAACTTCTATTGACAAGATTTTAATTTAAGACCTAGTCAACCTCACAAATTAAGCAGAGACTAAAAATTTGGGTGCCCCCTCCTAAAAGATCATAATCATCCAGTTGCATACTAAACATTATTAACGAAAAAAAAAAATTGAAGTCAACCTAAACAAAGAATTATTGAAATCATAGAAATATTTTAATTGATGGAAGAAGAGCATGTATTTTTCATGCTAGAACAACAAAAGAAAGTGAAAGAGAATAAAAGTTAAATTGCTAGAAGGGCTAATCATACTTGGAAAGTGCTCTGTCTTGAGTTTTTCCCTCCTCCAACCATTCTCACTTATCAAAGAACACACTGCATAAAAGTGCAAATAATTAATGGTTTAAGAAAAGAATTTGTAATTAATGGTTTAAAATCAATAAGCATTAGGCTCATCAACTATCTATAATTTCGTAAAGCTCCTCATTTTATTTTTCTTTATTTTCTTTTTGGTAAGCTTGGTAATGCCATATCAAGTACGGAGCCAAACTCTCAAAATCAATATCATATAATTTGGACATTAAGTAATGCCAAACAAATTAGTGTCAAACCATACAACAAAATCATTTGAATTTTTGCACCCATCATTAAAAATAAGACCTGAAATCCACTATACAACATAGAAACACTCTAAAAATCCAAATTCCCAAATTCGGCATGATGGCAATTTAGGTTCTCCTGTTCCAGTTGAAGTATTGGGATTTCTGTCCCATTCTTTGTTTGTTCAAGTAATAATACCCCAAAATCACAAACTTAGTTTATGAATCCAGTTTCTACTTCAAGTATAAATACACACATTTGAGTGTTTGCCTCTTATATCATATCAGCTGACAGTAGAACATCTCACAATTTCTAATATCATTGCAAAATCAGAGAAATGGGTTTGCCACAAAAACACTAATTTATCAAACCTAGTGAAAGCAACACAATAAAATAGAAACGACTGTCGTGTCCCGATTTTCTGCATTATTGAGATGATATGTGGAAAACGAATGGTACTCTTTCGTTAGAACTCATCCTTCTAGAAGGACAAGTGCGGCTAGGTTTGAATTGAAAATTGACTTAAATAATAGCTTTTGGAAAAAGAATTGGAGTCGTCATCTAACTTTGTTAATGTGAGTTAGGTCACTTAAAATTAAGTGCAATCCGAATACTAAACTTAGAGTTATTAAAAAGGTTTTGGAAAACTTCCTCAAGAGAGGGTTTTTTTTTTTTTTTAAAGAAAATAGGTTGTTTGACAACCTTTGGAAAGATTTAAGCCCTTTTTGAAAATAACTCAATTTTGGTCTTTCGAAAACAGTAATTCTAGGTTCGGAGGTTGGTTACATATAGGGAAGATGCACTAGGCTATCACCCTATCTCGCCTTTGTAGTACCTACATATCTTTTCACCCTAGGTTCATTCATTTAGAATATTTGATTATCCAATGTCTAATTATATTCACTTTGAAAAGAATTTTGGAAGAGAAATCTGAGTCGTCACTTTAGGGATGATATGATGCATGATATGTAAGTGTATGAAAAGAATTTGAAGAGAGATTTTGAAAAAGAGAATTGAAATTTTGAAAAAGATTGTGACCGTACCCATGAGGGTTGCTTACGTATCTTTTTATTGAGAATTAGGTCAGTCGTAGTTTGGACTTGGGGTCCGATTGAAAATAGACACTTTTGGGGTTTTGTTTAATTTGAAAAGACACTTTGGAGCCTTTGAAAGGTTTGACTCGAAAAGGGTTGAATTTGAACTTTGATTAGAAGATTTGAAATTGAACTTTAATTTGAAATGGACTTTGATTTGAAATGGAACTTTAAAGTACAATTTGGACTTATTTGAAAAGATTGAATTAAACTTTGAAATCATCTTGACTTCTATTGGAGTTTGAAAACCATCTTGGTTTAGAAAAGAGTTTAAGTTTCCTAACTTAGGGTTAAGGTTGAACTAGGGTTTCGACTTCCTAGGGTTTATGCAACCTAGAAACATGCAATCGAAAAGTTTGATTTTAGGAAAGTTTAGAATTATGAAAGTTTCAAATTAGGAAAGTTCTATTTTAGGAAATTTTTCATTTTAGGAAAGACTTGATTTTAGAAAGATTTGATTTAGGAAAATGTTTGAATTTAGAAAGATTTGAAATTTGGAAAGATTTGGAAGTTTGAAGTTTAGAAAGTTGGAATTTGAAAAGGTTTGAAATTAAGAAATATTTGATTTCTATTTCTTAAAGTTGAAGATTGGATTTTATTTCTAAAAATAGATGATTTGGTTTGGTTTCCTATTTGGAAAAGATTTGATTCGACTTCAAATTGGAAAGTTTTAGTTTTTAAAATCTATCATTTTATGTGACTTTTGAATTAGGAAATCTATGATGTCATGTATAAAATGATTTTGAAAATCTATGATTTGATGTAGAAAATAGTTTTGAAAACCTATGATTTTATGTGAGAAAACTGGGGTTTTGCTAAATATGGACTTTAGGGTTTTGACTTGAATTTTAAGATAAAGAATTTTTGGAAGGTGAATCTTTGAAAAGACCTTTTAAGAAGTAGATTTGCAAAACTATTTAGAAAAGGTGTTTGAATCTAGACTTTTGAAAGTCTCAAATATCTCACTTTCCTAAAATGATTCTAACCATGAGAAGATTAGAACCATTCTAGGGTTGTGATTTTGACAACAATTAGGGTTTGATACCTTAATATGGACTTTGATGATCTCTTTGAATGTAACACGTTTCTAAAGCAACCATAACAATGGAATGGTTAGCATCATCTTAGGGTTGTAGTTTTGAAAATAACATAGGGTTTGAACCCAAATTTAGACATTGATGGTCATATTGAATATAACACTTTACTAAAATAACTCTAACCATGAAATGGTTAGAATCATCTTAGAAGTGTGGTTTTGAAAACAACTTTGAAAACAACTCTTTTGAATGCAAGTTTTAAAACAATCTTTAATACAAGTTTGAAAACAACTTTGAATATGGTATTGAATGCAATGCACGAATATAACACCATATAACCAAGGGTCGAGACCCACACCGTGTTAGGTGGAACTTGAAAGAAAATCTCTGACACAGTGATTCTCTCCAAGACCTTCCTAGGCATGAATCAGGAGGTCCCTTGTTTCAAGCATGCGAGAAATGGAGGTAGAAGATGGGGATCAAAATAGAAGAAAATCCAAGTGGGTTAGGAGAGAGAAGAGAGAGAGGAGGATTACATAACTTAACTAGAAACCCTACATTGTCTTCTCTTTGCTTTGATAATTTGATGGTGGACTTTGCTTGGACTTTGAATTGATCTTTAAGAGCTTTCAAGGGCTGAACTAGACTTTCAATGGATGCTTGGAGGCAAGGATTTGAGTGTATAGATTGTATGGAGGCTAGGGTTTGAGGGGGTTTGAGAGAATTAGGGTATTGAGGGAATTTGAGCTCTATTTTCAGAGAGGCAGAGTTTCTGGAGTGATTTTCGGACCCAGAATACGCATGGGGTTGGCTTATATTTATAGGCTGGCAAAATAGGGACTGGCGTTTGTTGCAGTGGTGCAAGTACAATTTTTGGTTTGGCTCCACTCCTAGTGGCGCCAGCCCATTAGGAAAATTTTTGAGGTGGCAAGAAATAGATCTTTGACTCTTGTGACACAAGGCAGAAGATTTGGGTGCCTGTCCTAGTGATTACCATGCAATTTTTGGCCTCGCTTCACTAGGAGTGACTCTGAAAAATTTGGGAATGATCTAGAAGGTTTTGAGCAACCAGACTTAATTGAGAATGGACAAAAACCCCTAAAAGAGTGTCCCGAAGGTAAACAACTTGATAACTAGAGCTGGAGTAGTTAAAAAGGGTGATCGGCCCATTAAGGACAAAACGGTCATTTGAATCGGGGAAACACCTAGATCGACTAGAATGACCCATGAGAAGGCTTGAAGGTTGAAAACACTATTGAGAGTGCTCCGAGGGATTTTTCAGTTTGATACTCAAAGCGGTGTGGTTAGAAAAGGCGACCAGCCCACCAGGGGTAAAATGGTCATTTTGCATTGGACTTATCAGAATAGACTCAGAATGGTCGAAAAGGCACTAAAAGGTTGGAAATACTATTAGAAGTATCCTCAAAAGGTAACCGGTTTGATACCCATAGCCGGTGTGGTTCCCGGAGGTGATTGGATGCTTAGGGGCAAAATAGTTATTTTGACCAGATGCTCTCAGAATCAATTCGTAAGCGACTGGAAGGCACTAGAATGTGCTAGATTATCTTTGTGACAATCTTTGAAGGGGTGAACTTACCGCTCTGAGGTCTTAGATACTTTCTCGAGAAGCATGTAGGTAGAGCCCAAGGAGCAGTTTGGTTATGTTTTACTAGAATGGGTTAGCAAGCACTGGTGTTGACCTGGGTTTTGAGTGTTTTTGTCACTCTGACGGTGTGTGACTAGTTAGTTTCTAAAGGTATCCTATCCTCAGGTAAATGTGCCACGGCCAAGAAGCTTGTTCGGTCCTGTGACATAGGGGGTTTGTTGGCATTCCCAATGTCGACTTATTAGCGAGTGTTTTTGTCACTTTGACGGTTGTGATGTTTGTGAGTGTTTCCGTCACTCTGACAGTGTGCGTTCATTCTGGAGATTGCTTGATCTTGAGAAGCCGCTAGATGGTCTTATCGTCTAAGGGGTCAACTTTATCTAAAGACGTGCTGAATAGTGGACATTCTACATTGGCGGGCTAGCAGGCGCTAGAAGTGAACCGCTCTACCATCTTGAAGACTTAAGTTCTGTCCCAGTCGATGGGTGTGAAGGGACTTATCGTTTCGAGAGATTTTATGCTTTCTCGGTAATGATGCCATACTGGATGGACTTACTGTTTGAGGGATCAAATTTCACGAAAGACACATCAGATTGAGTTTAACTAGTCTGGATTGGAATTGGAATTGGAATTGGAATTGAGATTGAAATACAGACTTATTGTCTTTAGGAAGACATGCCAACTGGAATTGGACTTGGCAATTCCTTAAGGGCATTTTGGTCAGTTTGCCTCTATTAGGCTTGGCGAGCCTCGAAGCAGTTTATTAACTGGATTGAGTTTGAAAAGCCAGTTTGGGCTTGAATGTGTTTGTGTCGATTTGAATGTGAGTCCAGTCGAGCTGGAGATTGTTGAGCGAGCAAAAATAGGGTGCTTACAATGACAGAGTAAGAAACGTAAAATTAGAAAAAGGTAGTTTGTATATACCTTATTTAGAGTGGAATTTAAAGGGTTTGAGATTGAATTGATGGACAAGTTCAACTAGGGAAATGAAGAAGAACATGAATGTGAAGTGAGTTTCTCTCTGCGAGTTCGAAGGAAGTCAGAGGAGAGAAGAAACGAGGATGGTGATAAAGATATGCAGGCTGCTATCTTTGCTATCACGGAGAGAGAGAGAGAGAGAGAGAGAGAGAGAGAGAGAGAGAGAGAGAGAGAGAATAACACTTTGGAGTGAGATCGATCTAGAGAGAGAGAGAGAACTAGAGAGAAAAGATTACCTGGTGACGGGGGTGAATGACGGGACTCCAGTTGGACCGACGGTGAACGGCGGGAAGAGGCCATCATCGATGGCGAATGCCGAGAGGGAGAGGGAGAGTGAGGGTTGAGGCAGGGAGAGTGAGGGCTGTGAGGTAGTACCTGTCCTAGGGTTTAGTCGTTTAGAGGGAAAAAAGAAGAAAAAAAAGAAAATGGGGGAAAACTAATTTTGGGACCCAAAACTACGTCGTTTACAAACCAAAACTATGTCATTTCATTAAAACCTTTTGTGATAGCATATCATCCCGTCGTAAATAACTTGCAGTAAAAGGGTGACTTGTTTACCCTATAAAATGACGTCGTTTTGCTACACTTTTCACGACAACATTGTTGTCATTGCAAAAGCCATTTTTTGCATTGGGACCGTTGTCGTCACAAATAATAGACATTTGTGATGGCATTTCAGCCAACGCAAAAGAATCCATCACAAATGGCCTGTTTCTAGTAGTGGAATAAAACTGCAGAGCATTCGAATGAGACTTCAGACCATTGAATGGCAAGGGTGTTTGAACGGCCTTCAAGGTGTTCGAATTCAGGATCAAAGCATTCGAACGCACGGTATAAAGTTTCAAAAATTCAATATACTATTCTATATCCACATAAAAAATCTTTCCTAGTAAGATATATAATTTGTCCAAGACTTTATATAAATACTTTAGATATTATATAAGGCTTTAAAGGCTTTATAATTCAAAGATGCATATCAGCGAGATCAATTAAGCTATTCAGAGAGCTTTATTAAGCTTCCCAACAATTGGAGTGTTGTTTTTTTTCTTTTTGTTTTCTGATCAACAAGAACTATACACAAAAACGCTTTGGTTGACGCCAGAGATTAATACCGAGAGTACTACGAACAGTGGATTGAGGATTCGAACAAGTCTAAGAGAGTGGTGGATTAACAGATTGGGTTGTAATTTTATTTTTCTAATTGTACATTGGATAATAGTGCTGAGTGCGTCAGGACTATATGTGGCCTTGTGATTTTTTCATAGGTAGGGTTTTCATGCAAAGATACTGTTAGCACCTTATTTGGCCACTCGGTGATCTCTGGTCTGACCAGAAGCACCTACAAACCAACACAAGCATACTCAAGCCCAAACCAGCTTTCCTGATCTAGTCCAATCAAATAATTGCTTTACGGGCCCACTGGGCCCAATAGAGGCAAAATGACCAGAATGCCCCTCATGCATTAGTCAATCCAATCTAGCCCGGCACGTCTTCCATAAGATGATAAGTCCATTTAAATTCAAAGTCAAATCTAATAGTCCTGTCATTCAAGAAGGTTGATCTCTCATTGACGGTAAGACTATTCAACCCAATACAGCACGATCACTAAGAAAGTTTATTCCTCGGATCAGTAAAGTCCCTTTCACACTCATCTCCGGAAAGTACCTAAGTCCCCCCAGATGGCAGAGCAATTCACTTCTGGTGTCTGCTAGCCTACCAATGTAGAATGTCTGCTAGTTTGGCACGTTATTTGAGAAGGTATAAGTCCTTCAAGAATGGAAGACCGTACTAATTTGGCACGTTCTTTGAGAAAGCACAAATTCCTCAAGAACAAAAGACTGTCCCAATCTGGCACGACCTTCGAAAAAGTTTATTTTGCAAGGCGGTAAGGCCCTTTCAAACCTGTCCACCGAGAAAGTACCAATTATTTGGATAGAAGTCCAAACCGGTCAACACCGACGCTTGTTAGCCTGTCCTGGTGAAAAATGACCATTTTACCCTCAGCGGGCCTGACATGTTCTTCGAGAAAGTTTCAAGTCCTCAGAACGGTAAGACCACCTTCTAAGGCCATCCCTAGATGGTCCGGTATGTCCAGTGCCATCCAGTCAATCCTGGTCCTTTCCTGGAGGTTCCCTGGTCAAAATGACCATTTTGTCCCTAGGCATCCAAACGCCCTAGGAAACCACACCGGCTTTGGGTATTAAATCGGCAACCCCCCAGTTAACTCTGGTTAACCCCAGTCAACTTTGGTTAAGCCCAGGTAACCCTGGTCAACTCTGGTCACCCTAGTCAACTCTAGTTAACCTCGGTCAAACTCTGGTTAACCCGAGTCAACTCTAGTCAACCCAGTCAACTTTGGTCAACTCAATCAACTCTGGTCAATCCCAGTAAACCTTGGTTAACCCTAGTTAACTCTGGTCAATGCAGTTAACCCCGGTCAATCTTGGAGCTCTCGGGATGAGGTGACCGCGATCCAGTCACTCTCTCCAACCACACTGGCTTTACGAATCAAACCGGTAACCTCTGGGACACTTTCCAGAGTATCCCCTTCCATTTCTGGCCGAGCCATCCAAAACTTTTCTTTTCGAACAAGAAACTTCTTGCTTCACTTCGAGTGAGGCATGACCGATTTTTAGCCTTGAGCCACTTCTAGAGACGCACACCAACC
This sequence comes from Euryodendron excelsum, assembly GCA_033060915.1. Lineage (NCBI taxonomy): Eukaryota > Viridiplantae > Streptophyta > Magnoliopsida > Ericales > Pentaphylacaceae > Euryodendron > Euryodendron excelsum. The sequence continues at coordinate 26,352,927 of CM065382.1, read as the reverse complement.
CCTCAGGTTGTCAAAAGCGGTTACAAATCGACCAACACCTAACAAGCCCCGTATTTAGCCTTTTTTTTCTAGCCCTCATAACTAAGCCTGTGCCACTCTTAGTATCACACAGCCAAACCTAAGGCGTGCGCCACTAGGAGTGGTGCACACCTACCCCATTTTTGCACTATAAATACAGATCTCCCCCCTCATTGTTTTAGGTCCAAAAAATATCCAAAAAATCTCTCCCTCTTTTCAGACAGCTCCTAAAGCCCTATCTCTCTTTCTCGAAGTCCTGTCGGCTGAGCCCTAGCCTGAAGCTTCGAAGCCTTAGCCTCTAAAATCCACCGAAGGTTCACCCCGCTGCTCGGAAGCCCCCGATGTCTTCTCAAGACCAAGGCCCGAACGTCCATCAAAGAAATAAGAAACAAGAGAAGGTAATCCTCCATTTACCTTTTTTTATTCCCCACTCTCTCTTCTCCCTCCAAGCCTACTTGGGTTCTTCTCATTTTTAACCCCCATATTCTAAACCCCCTTTTCTTGCATGCTTGGAACAAGAGGACACTAAGTTCATGTCAAGAGTGGACGAGAGGGGACTACCGATTGGGACTCTCTTCTTGACTTTCACTCGTCTCACAGCATGGCCTTAGGGCCTTCTTACAATGTGGTGATACCTAGCCTTATATGATTCATGCCGTTACTGTTGTTGTCATAAATTTGCATTTTTTGTCATCTCTCTATCCCTAAAAATTGATTTCAAAGTTGCTTTCTATAAACCACAGTTCTAGGTCGATCCTAACCCTTTCATGGTTAGGATTTTTCTAGAAAAGTGTGACATTTGTGTTGACTTAAAGTTGATCCTTGTTGACTTAAGGTTAATTCCCATGTTGATTTTGATGATAACTAAACTTTGTATTATTTTACTAATGAATCTACTTAGTGTGCAGATTAACAAAGTTCATAACTTAGACTTAAAGTTGAATCTTAAGTCTAATACATGTCAAAGAGAATACACAACAAGTTCAAGATTAAACAATGAATTCCAAGAGCTATGCAATGAACCAAACAGAGGATTATCACCTATCTCTACTTCAAACAAATGTTCTACATTCAAAGAGATTGAAGGTGTTCAAATAAAGCTTTTTTCAAGGATGCATAGTTTCAATGAAGATTGATTTGCAAGATAGATTGAAGACTTCATCAGTTGAGGAGGTACAATGTTCAGTTAAAGATGAAGAATGGAGATGTTGTAAATGCCAAAAGAAGATCTCATCAGAATATGCAAAGATCAGTTGAGGAGGTGCAATGCTCAGTTGAAGATGAATTGTTTGTTGAAGAGTTTGAAAAATGCTCAAGAGATGATTTCATCTGGTATGCTAAGATCAATTCAAGATTATGTAATTGAAGTTGCTGAGAAGATGGCTCACAATAATTATTTGATCTTTATCTGAAATCCAAGTGAAGAACTCTTCTACAATATAAAGGATCCATGAAGGCTAGATGTATGAAGAGATCTCATCATGTCTGCAATGGTCTCAGTGAAGTGATTTTAATGAAGAATGAAGAATTGTTATCAAAGAGAGGAAATTAGAATTGAAGCATTGTAAAGCTTTACACAATTGAGGAAGCTTGGCATTGAAGAAGATATTACACAATGAAAGAAGAAGCTTTGCAAATGAAGAAGAAAAGATCAACATTGATCAAATGAAGCTTTGACAGTTTGAGATTCAAGAAGAAGATCAATATCCAATGATTGATTCAATCCAAATTTAATAGAAGTTAACTCTGATGAGTTAAGAAGATTTGATTGATCATCATACCCCAAAGACATACTCCTTGAAGATCTTATACCTATGCTAAGATGATCTGAATCATTGGAAGATAGAATACAGAATTCTGGGCAATGAGGGGACTCATGGAAATAAGGAGTCGCCTCTTGATCACAGAAGTAAAAAGGCCTGAAGACAATTGGACAATGAGGGGACTTATGGAAATGAAGTGTTGCCTCTTGGACACAGAAGCAAAAAGCCTGGAAACCATATAGACAAAGAGTGGACTCATTGAAATAAAGAGTCGCCTCATGGAGACAGACGCCAAGGCTTGAAGATGACATGATTAATGAGCAGGCACATGAAGACGAAGAGTTGCCTCTTGGCAGCAGAAGTAAAAGGCTTGAAGATAATATGATCAATGAGCGGACACCTGAAGATGAAGTGTCGCCTCATGGCAGCAGAAGGCAAAGATGTGAAGACAGAATGAACAAGGAATCGCCTCATCAATATGAAGAGTGGACTCATGAAGTCAGTGATCAACATATGGTAAATGCAGAAGCAGAAAGTGTCGACTCCATAGACCTGGAGCCGACTTCTCTGATATAACGACTATTTTTCTTAACATTATAACGGACTGGACGTGCATTAATGATACGCAACCACCTCTAACAGATGGAATCAATACAAAGGTATATATACTAGCCTCCAACTGCATTTATATACAAGAATCAAGAGGAAAAAACAACTTGAGACAAGATTCACTGATCAACCTAATATTCCTGATATTCCTGAACATTCTTCCTATTTTATTCTTGTGAGCTTTGAATGTAAAATCTACTCTTTGTAGAGAGTGTGTTAGTTACTTTTATACACTTGTAATTAAGAGTTTAAGAGTTCTCTTGTGAAAGCAAAACTATTGTAAGTTTGAGTGGAGCTTGGACAAAACCACTTGTAGATTGAAGAGCTCGGTGAGGAGTTCTTTGTATAGTGAGCTGAGCACTTTGTCAATCAGCAACCCATTTGTAATAGGTGATTACATAGTGGAAGAAGACTTCAAGGAGGTCTTGGGGTGAGGACGTAGACCACAGTTTGTGGTTGAACCTCGGTAAATCTGTGTGCCCTTTCTATTGCTTTGTTTTCTTTACTTTTCCTGCTTACATTGCATTGCATATAGATTGACTCTTGTAACATTGCTTGGATTAATTTTAATTAATCTTATTTGCTTTTAATCTTCGAAAAACCCAATTCACCCCCCTCTTGGGTTGCCTATTGGACCAACAATTTGAAATGGCTTCTAATAGCCTATATTGTTTTCTTTTAAAAAAAACACAATTCCGAAACGATCCTAGTTATTCCATGACTAAGGTTGTCTCAGGGAATGTGTGACATTCAAAACGATCCGAAAAGGTCTATATTTTTGGCCTCGTGCCTTTGTTGTTTTTCAAGTCACGAGCCTAAAATGATTCTTGTCTTCTAATGGATAGAATGACTTTAGGCAAAGTGCGATATTCAATTGGATGTCTAAAATTCAATTTAGGGCTTATAACCCTAAAACATGTTTTCAAAAACTCGTTTTTTGAACCATTTACAAAATTGGTGTTTGTCAACACCCCAGAAGTCTAATCTTAGGAAAATTCTATTTTTGCCAACTTAGAAACTTCCATTTTTAAATTAAAATCATACATTTTTCGAAATCTTAAAAATCCTAAATTTTCAAATCAATCAAACCTTTTCTGTTCAAACCTTCCTTTTTAAAATCAATCAAATCAAAACCTTCCACTTTAAATCCCTCAAACGACTCGTTTTTCAAACCTTCCAAATTTAGACCCTAAATCAACTCCTCCCGTTTTGGAAACAATCCAAACTTATCTTTTTCAAGCAAATCAAATCTTTTTCAAAAAGGGAATAAAACATTTTTAAATCTTTTCAAATCTTTCCGAAAGGAAAGAAATCAAATCTTTTTCGAAAAAGGAAACAAATCCTTTTCAAAAAGAAAATAAAATCTTCTCAAATAAAATCTTTTTAAATCTAATATTTTCAAATCAAATAAAATCTTTTCAAATCACATCTCAATCTTTTCAAATCAAGGAAACATTTTTAAATCCAATCTTCTTGAAAAGAAAACATTTCAAAAATCAACTCTTTCTAAAAAGGAAACATTTCCAAATCCAATCTTCTTGAAAATGAAACATTTCAAAAATCAAATCTTCGTGAAAGGGAAACATTTTCAAAATCCAATCTTCCTAAAAAGTAAATCTTTTAAAGTCAAACTTTTTTGGAAAGAAAACATTTTCAAACTCAAACTTTCCTAAAAAGGAAACTTTCTAAAAAATGAAAACTTTCTAGAAATAGAAACTCATTTTAAAATTTTAACTTTTTCGGACTATTGTCCAAACTATGACTGACCTAATCCTCTTTAAAGAGGTACGTAGGCAACCCTTCATGGGGTGCGGTCACAACTCTTTTCAAATTTTCAATTCCACAACCCTTTTCAAACTTCCAATTCTACAACCCTTTTAAATTCCTAATTCCATAACCATTTTTCAAACTCAATTCCATCTTTCAAACTATTTTTCAAACTTTGTTTTCAAATGTTTTCTAAGTGGATAGCATTAAACATAGGTGACCGGTGAGTCATAATTAGGTGGGTAAAAGGTGAATAGACATATAGGTATTGCAAGGGTGGGGTAGGGTGATAGTCTTGTGACATCTTTCCTACACGTAACCAACCCAAAAACTTAAGAATTTCTGTTTTAAAGACCAAAATTGAAGTCAATTTTCAAAAAGGCTTTCCAACATTTTTAGGGTCGTCAAACAACCTTACCTTCTAAAACCCTCTCATGAGGATGTCTTTCAAAAATACTTTCCAAAACTTAAGTTTAACCCTCAGGTTTTACTTGGTGGAGATGACATAGCACATTTTTAAATATGTTAGGTGGCGATTCCAAAGACCTTTTAAAAAAGCCCTAATCAATTCCATTTCAAAAATTCAAACCTTATCGCATTTGTCCTTCTAGGAGGATAAGTTCTAACGAGAGAGCACTGTGCTTTTTCCATAGCTAAGATGGCTCGGTTAAAAAACGTGGCGCGACAACTTGGCGACTCCACTGGGGACAACTAGAGGGTTAGGCCTATGTTGTGTCTAATCACCCTTCACTCACCTCAGGTTTGCCGGTTACCTTGTTTAGTTATATCCACTTTCTAACCTTTTTAAATTTCTAAATTTTTCCAAATGGTCTTTGTTTTGCAAAAAGTCAAACATTACATTCATTACATGCTCTTGCATTGTTCATACATCATACTTTATTTTTTATTTGAGTTCCTTGAAAAGTACTAACTCTGTGCATTTGTTTTGTAGGTTTGTTTACATTTTAATTTATGTTCATAAATTTCCATGTATGTTATGTATGATAGGATGTATGGGAGTTGTTAGGCTTTTTCCTCCAATTTTCAAAATTACACACACATTTACATGTAAAACTTCATGGAATATTGACCCTGGTTACTACCTTCTAGTTAGAAGGGGGAACAACACATTGACTGTTGGTAGTAGGTAGATGTGTCACCTAACCAACGGTCTTTAGATAGTTCCCTCGCTTGGATCATCAATCTATAATGGCACCACCCTAGGGAGTGGGCCTAGGTTTGAAGATCTGGGAGTCGAGCTTTTTAAGAAACATTAGTAGCCTTTAACCTCATGTTCATATAGAACCCACGTATAGCCGAACCTTTGCCCGATTTAAGGCACGTGTTTTTTCAAAACCAAGGAGGAAAGAGTGACTGCTCTTCAATTTCCTTACTCCTGTTGTTATTATGCTTACATACGTGAATACTTCGTTATCAATATCTTATCATTCATGCCATTAAACTGCTCATGCATATGTAATCATCCAACGATAAGAGTTCTAAAGTAACCTAAGCCATTTGCACTCCATGCATATGATCAACCCTAAAGAAAATGGCCCACGAGCCAATCTCAAATCATAAACCTATCAAAGCTCCTAAGGGTTTTCCAACCTTAAGGATTCATGGCATGCATAGAACCATATCTCAAGAGAGGCCCAAATCTCTTTCCGTCCATAGAGATGTGATTGCCCAAACAAAGAAGTATCGACCGGCTCATGCCAAAGAGGTATTGTATTGCATACAGGGGTAACACCCCACCTCCAAAATGGACTTAGCATCATGCCTAGATTCCTGCGAAGAAGGGACCTCCATAGGAAATGCATTGCATAAGGTCTTCAACTCCACATGCTAATTCCATTTACTTTTCTTTTTCTTTTTCCAGGCTGTAAGCACCCCATTTTTGCCCGCTCGGTAGTCTCCAGTCCGTCTAGACTTGTATTCAAGTCAATATGGACATATTCTGAGTTAACTCAATTTTTCAAGTCTAATCCTATCAATCAATCGCTTCGCAGGCCCTTTGGGCCCAAATAGAGGCAAAATGACCAAAATGCCCTTGGGGGCATTGTTCGGTCCAATTCCAATGGGCACGTTTTCTTGAAAGCAGTAAGTCCCCTTTTCAGTCCAATTCCAGTCCAATTTCAATTCAAATTAAATCCGGCACACTCGAGAAAGTTGATTCCTCGAGGCAGTAAGTCTATCCTATCTGGCACGTTTTCGAAGAAACTCTTCGGAACAGTAAGTCCCTTCAAACTCGTCGATCGGGACAAGACCCCAAGTCCCTGAGATGGTAGAACGGTTCACCTTTGGCACTTGCTAGCCAGCCAATGAAGCAATGTCTGTTTCGGCACGCCTTCCGAGAAAGTTGATTCCTCAAGCGTTAAGTCCACCTAACAGCTTTCAGAGATTAGACAGTCTCTGGAATGATCGCGACCCGTTAGAGTAACAGAAATACTCGTAAACATCGCAACTACTAGAGTGGTGAAAACACTCGCAAACAGGTCGATATAGGGAATTGCTATTAAACCCCTATATCACAGGACGACCATCAGAGTGATGGAAACACTCAAAACCCAGGTCAATACCAGTGCCTGCTAGCCCACTTCGGGAAAAAAATGACCAAATTGTCCCTAGGGCCATTTTTGGCACGTTTCTCGAGACAGTTCCTAAGTCCTCAGAATGATAAGTCCACCCTTCCAAGATTGTCTTAAACACAATCCGGCATGATTAGGTGCCTTCTACTTAGTTCCGGGCCAATTTCGAGACATTCCCGTCAAGATGACCATTTTGCCCCTAAGCATTCGAACGCCCCAGGAACCACACCGGCTCTGGGTATCAAACTGGTAACTTTCCGAGAATGCTTCTTATAGTATTCTTGACCTTCCATTACCTTTTCGAGTCATTCCGAGTCAGTTTCGGCAAATACGGTGCAAAATGACCGTTTTGCCCTTGGTGGGCCGATCGCCTCCTCTAACCACACCGACTCTGGGTAACAAACCGGTAACCTCTTTGGACATTCTAAGTAATGTTTCCAAATCTTGAGTCTTCTTCCGGGACATTCCGAGTCCATCCCAGTAGTTTTTCGGTCCAGTTGACCGTTTTGCCCCTAATGGCTTGGTCAACCTTTTCAACACATCCTGTCATCATTTTTCAAGTCTACTACCTCTAGGTCACTGCTCTAAGGGTTCTTGTCCCTTTCTGGCCTTCCGGGCCATTCCCGGCCCCTTTAAATCATTCTCGAACTTTCCCAAGTCATTCCTAGTGAAGCTAGACTAAAAGTTACATGATAGTCACTAGTACAGGCGCCTAAATCTTCTGAAGATACGTTGCTTGCCGACCTTCAACATTTTCTAATTGGCTGGCGCCACTCCTAGTGGCACCAATGTAATTTTTGGCCTGGCGCCATTATAACAAGCGTCAGGTCATTCTTCTCTCTATAAATACAGAGCCTCTTCCAGCGTGAAAAAGGTCCGTAAACTCAGTCTAAAAACTCCCCTCTTCGATATATAGAGCTCGTAGCCTCCCTAAACCCTAGTCTTCTTTAGGTTTTTCGAAACCCTAGCCTCCATACACAAACCCTAGTTTCTATACACTCTTATACACTCACATACACCCCTATACACTCCTATACTAGCCTCTGAAGCATCTATTGAAGACTTGAAGTGCTGCAACTTTGAAGTTTTAGAAGATTCAAGCAGGCACTCGAAGATCGAGACGAAGATTGAAGCGAAGACCGAAGCAATGCAAGAAAAACAAAGCAAGCGAAGCAAAGCAAATAAGAAGATACAAGGTAGGTTTTTTTCTATTTTAATCTCCCATCTTCTCCCCCCCACCCCCCCCTTCTTGCATGCTTGAAACAAGGGACTTCCCGGTCCATTTGTAGGATTAGGCTATTGAATGTCACCGTGTCGGGGGCTTTCTTTTAGTCTAACCGGAGACCACGTGGGTTCGGCCCCCTTGATTATGTGGTAAAGCCTTAACCTTGTATGTTCACGACCCCAACTTGCATTGTGCATATCATGATCTTGCATTCCTTTAAAATTTGTTTTTCAACTTGTTTTCAAAACTTGCATCAAAACCATTTTCAAAACGTGCGTTAAATCTTCTTTTTCAAAACTTGTTTTCAAAATCACAATTCTAAGGTGATTCTAGCCTTTCCATGGCTAGGGTTGTTTTAGGAAAGTGTTACATTTAAAATGACCATTATGGTCTATATTTTCAAATCATTATTGTTTTCAAATCACAATCCTAGAATGGCTCTAATCTTCTTATGGTTAGAATCGTTTTAGGAAAGTGTGATATTTTTAAAGGCTTGCAAAAGTCCATATTCAAATCCTCTCCAAAATATTTTTTTTAAATTTACTTTCCAAAACCTTTTTTTAAAATCCCCTCCAAAATTTCTTTTTACATCTACTTTCTAAAATCTTTTCTCCAATATATTTTTCAAAAAACTCTCTCCAATCTCCTTTCCAAAATTGTTTTCTAAGGATTCCCTTAAAAAAACTTAACTTCCTAAAACTTCCTTTCTAGAAAACCGCTCCCTAGGTTTCCTTCCTAAAAACTCTTTCCAAAAATCTCTTTACAATAACTTTCTTTTCAAAATTCACTTTCCAAAAACACCTTTTTAAGATCTCCTTCCAAAAACCTTTTCTTTCCAAAAAATTCTACTTTCCAAAAATCTCTTTTCTTAGAGTCCAAGTCAAGCCCTAGAGCCAACGATTAGGAAACCCTAATTTTGTTCCCTAAAACATTTTTACATCAAAATCATAAATTTCCATAAACCAATTTCCTACATCAAATCATAGACTTCCAAATCTAGGGTTTTTAAAAATTTCCCTTCTAATTCCATGTCAAATCCAATCTTCCCTTTAGGAAACCAAATCCAATCTCCCCATTTTGGAAACTAGATTCAATCCCCCGTTTTTGGAAATAAAATTAAAACACCTCTTTTAGAAACAAAATCCAATCCTTTGTTTGAGGAAATAGGAATCTCAAATCCTTTCAAATCTAAATCTTTCCTAAGTCAAATCTCTTCTAATCTCATACTTCCCTAAACCTTAAGTTTCCAAAACTTAAACTTTTAAATCTTTCCTTAAACTTTAAGCTTCCAAATCTTTCCTAATTCCAACCTTTCTTAATTTCACGTCTTTCCAAACTTTAACTTTCCAAATCTGAGTTTTTAAACCTTTCTTAAACTCAAATCTTTCCTAATCTCAAATATTTTCAAATCTCAAATTTCAAATCTTTCCAAATCCCAAACTTTCTAAATTTGCAAATCTTTCCAAACTCAAAACTTTCTAAAGTCAAAACTTTCTAAGTTCGAAACTTTCTTAAGTTAAAACTTTCTAAATTCAAAACATTTCAATTTTAAAACTTTCTAATTTTGAAACTTTCCTAAACCAAAACTTTCATAAAACAAAACTTTCCTAAAACGGAATTTTCCTATTTTGAAACTTTCCTAATTCGAACCTTTCCTAAATCCAACTTTCCTAAATTTTAACTTCCCTAATCTTCCAAGTCCCACATTCGAGTCAAATCTTTCTTAAACCTCAAGTCTTTCCTAAGTCTAGGTTTCCTAAAACTCTAGCTTTCGAAATCTTGTCCAAGTTCTCTTCCAAGGGTCAAATCCTCTTTCAAGTTTAATTCTAGGTCTAAGTTCAATCCTTATTTTCTAAATGTAAGCACCCCATTTTTGACCGCTCGGCAGTCTCCACTCCGTCCAGACTTGTGTTCAAGTCATTGTGAGCATATTTCAATCCAAATTAATTTTCTAAGTCTAATCCCGTCAATTCATCACCTTGCGGGCCCTACTAGGCCCAAATAGAGGCAAAATGACCAAAATGCCCTTAGAGGCATTGTCCTTTCTAAATCCAAAACAAGCACGTCTTTCTGAAGACGATAAGTCCCCTTTTCCTTTCCAATTCCAATCCCTCTCTCGAGACAGCTGATTCCTCGAGATGGTAAATCTATTCAATCAGGCACGTCTTTTCGAAGACGGTAAGTCCTCTTTCCAATTTCAATTCCAATCCCTTTCTCGAGACAGTTGATTCCTTAAGACGGTAAATCTATTCCAAATTAGGCACGCCTTTCCAAAGATGGTAAGTCCCCTTTCCAATTCCAAATCAAGCACGTCTTTCCGAAGACGGTAAGCCCCCTTTCCAAGTCCAATTCCAATTCTAATTCCAATCCCTCTCTCGAGACAGTTGATTCCTTGAGACGGTCCGACACGTTTTTCGAAGAAAATCTCTTCAAAACGGTAAGTCCCTTTAAACCTGTCGACCGAGACGAGACCCCAAGTCCCCTAAATGGTAGAACGGTCCACCTTTGGCGCTTGCTAGCCCACAATGCAGAAATGTCCATTTAGGCACACCTTTCAAGAAAGTTGATTCTCAGGTGCTAAGTCCCTTTAGCAGCTTCCTGAGATTAGACAGTCTTGGGAATGATCGCGAACGGTCAGAGTAGCGAAAATACTCGCAAACATCACAACCGTTAGAGTAGCGAAAATACTCACAAGCAGGTCGATATAGGAAATTGCCAACAAACCCCTATATCACATGACCGTCGTCAGAGTGGCAGAAACACTCAAAATCCAGGTCAACACCAGTGCCTGCTAGCTCACTTCGGTGAAAAATAACCAAACTGCCCCTTGAGCCTTTTCGGGCACGTTTCTCGAGAACACACCTGAGTCTTCAGAACGGTAAGTCCAACCTTCTAAGATTATCTTAAAAGCAATCTGGCACGATTAGGTGCCTTCTAGCCAGTTTCGGGCCAGTTCTGAGACTTTCCGGTTAAGATGACCATTTTGCCCCTAGGCATCTGAGTCTTGAGAACACACCTGAGTCTTCAGAACGGTAATTCCAACCTTCTAAGATTATCTTAAAAGCAATCCGGCACGATTAGGTGCCTTCTAGTCAGTTTCGGGCTAGTTTTGAGACTTTTCGGTCAAGATGACCATTTTGCCCCTAGGCATCCGAACGCCCCGGGGACCACACCGGCTCTGGGTATCATACCGGCAACCTCCCAAGAATACTTCTTATAGTATTCCCACCCACAATGCAAAATGACCGTTTTACCCCTGGTGGGTCGGTCGCCTTTTTCTAGCCATGCCGGCTCTGGGTATCAAACTGGTAACCTCCTAAGATTGCTTCTTATAGTATTCTCAACCTTCCTCTATCTTTCTGGATCATTCCGAGTTAGTTCCGGCAAACCTAGTGTGAAATGACCGTTTTGCCCTTGGTGGGCCGATCACGTTTTCCGACCACACCGGCTCTGGGTATCAAATCGGAAACCTTTGGGAACATTCTAAACAATGTTTCCAAATCTCAAGTGTTCTTTTGAGACATTCTGAGCCCATCTTGGCAGCTTTTTGCTTGGTTGACCGTTTTGCCCCTAATGGTCCGGTCAACCCCTCCGACACATCCTACCCTCATTTTTCAAGAAAAATATCTCTGGGACACTGTTTTAAGTGTTCTTGCCCTTTTCCAGCCTTCTGAGCCAATCTCGGTCCCTTAAATCATTTTCGAACTTTCCGGAGTCATTCCTAGTGAAGTCAGGCTAAAAATTGCATGGTAGTCAATAGTACAGGCGCCCAAATTTTTCCAAGATACATTGCTTGCCGACTTAACAAACTTTCCTAACTGGCTGGCACCACTAGTAGTGGCGCTAAGCCAAGAAATGGTCTGGCACCACTCCTAGTGGCGCCAAGAGGAATTTTGCCCTCTCGCCACTACAACAGGCGCCAGGTCTATCCCATCTCTATAAATGCAGAGCCTCCTCCAGTGTGAAAGGTGTCTGCAAACTCAATCTAAAAATCCTAATTTTCGATACACAGAGCTCGTACATTTCCTAAACCCTAGCTTCCTTAGGTTTTCCAAACCCTAGCCACCATACACGAACTCAAGCCTCACATACACTCATACACACCCCTATACACTTATACACTAGCCTCCAACCCTCCATTGAAGACTTGGAGTTCTGTAACCATGAAGATTTAAAGACCACGACAAAGCTCTCGAAGACTGAAGCGAAGACCGAAGAAAAAGCAAGAAAGCAAGGCGCGCAAAGCCAAGCAAAATAAAGAAGACACAAGGTAGGCTTCTTATTTAAATTTTCGCACTTCCCCCTCTCTCTTCTCTCTCCTAAACCACTTGGGTTTTCTTTATTTTAATCCTCCATCTCTTTTCCCCCCTTTCTTTGCATGCTTGAAACAAAGGAACTCCCGGTCCATGTGTAGGATTATACTATCGGAGGGTCACCGTGTCGGGGGCTTTCTTTTAGTCTAACCGAAGACCACGTGGGTTCGGCCCCCTTGATTATGTGGTGAAGCCTTAACCTTGTATGTTCCCGACCCTAAATTTGCATTGTGCATATCATGATCTTGCATCTTCCAAAAATCATTTTCAAACTCGTTTTCAAAGCTTGCATTAAACTTGTTTTCAAAATTGCATCAGAATCTCATTTTTCAAAACTTGTTTTCAAATCACAATCCTAGGGTGATTCTAGCCTTTCCATGGCTAGGGTTGCTTTAGGAAAGTGTTACATTTAAAGTGACTTTTATGGTCTATATTTTCAAAATCTTGTTGTTTTCAAAACCACTTTTTTAAAGTGGTTCTAGCCTTCTTATGGTTAGAATTGTTTTAGGAAAGTGAGACATTTTTATACTTTTCAAAAAATCCATTTTCAAAGGTCTCTGTTTCTAAAATCCTCCTTTTCAACATGCTTTCTTAAAAATCTTCCTCCCAAAATTGTTTTTAAAAGTTCTCTTTAAAAATCCATTTTTAAACTCCTTTCCAAAACACTCTCCTCAAAATTCGCTTTCCTAAAAGCTTCTTCCAAAATTTTGTTTTCAAAACTCTCTCAAAGTTTCACTTTCCAAAAACTTCATTCCTAAAACTCTTTTCAAATTCACTTTCTAAAAACTCTTCACTAGGCTTCCTTTCCAAAAACTCTTTCTTCAAAACACACCTTCTAGAAATTCCTTCCTAGGATTTCCTTCCCAAAACCTCTTGTCCAAAAACTCACTTTTCAAAAATTCCTTTTCTTAGAGTCTAAGTTAAGCCCTAGAACCCACGATTAGGAAACCCTAAGTTTTCTTTTCAAAAATATGATTTTAAATTTTGCCTTAAAACCTAGGTTTCCAAAACCTCTTGTTTTTTACATCAAAATCATATTTCCAAAACTTATTTTCTACGTCAAAACTATACACTTCCAAATCTAGGGTTTCTAAAACTTCCTCTTCCAAATCCTTGTCAAATCAAATCTTCCCTTTAGGAAACCAAATCCAATCTCCTGTTTAGAAAATTAGATCCAATCCTCCGTTTTTGAAAACAAAATCAAACCTTCTCTTTTAGAAACAAAATTCAATCCTTTATTTTAGGAAATAGGAATCTTAACCCTTTCTCGTCCAAATCTTTCCTAAATTCATCTCTTTCCTAATCTTCTACTTTCCTAAATCTTAAGTTTTGGAAACTTGAACTTAAAAATCTTTCCTAAATTTTAAAACTCAATTTCCACATCTTTGCTAATTCTACCCCTTTCCAAATCTTAACTTTCCAAATTTAAGTTTCCAAATCTTTCTTAAATTCAAACATTTCCTAATCTCAAGATCTTCTAAAACTCTAAAACTTTCTAAATCCTAAACTTTCTAAATTTCAAATCTTTCCAAATCCAAAGCTTTCTAAAACCAAAATTTCCTAAATTCTAAACTTTCCTAAACTTCAAATCTTTCTAAATCTAAAACTTTCTAAACTCAAAACTTTCTTATTTTCAAAACTTCCCTATTTCAAAACATTCCAAATTCAAAACTTTCCTAAATTGAAACTTTCTTAATTCCAAAACTTTCCAAATCGAAACTTTTCTATTTTAAAATTTTCCTAATTCAAACCTTTCCTAATTCCAAGTTTCCTAATCTTCCAAGTCCAATATTCAAGTTAATTCTCTTCTAAAATCTTTCCAAGTCAAATCCAATTTTTCTTTTCTAAGGTCCTAACTCTAGGTTTCCTAAAACTAAGTCTTTCAAAACCAGTCTTCTCAAATCTTCCAATCAAAGTTCAATCTCTCAATCTTCTAATCAAATTTCCAATTCAATCTCTTTCTTTCAAATCAACTCTTCTATTTTCAATCGGACTCTTGTCCGAACTACAACTGACCTGATTCCTCCAAAACGATACGTAGGCAACCCTCATAGATGCGGTCTCCACATTTTCTAAATCTCAAATTCCACAATCTTTTCAAATCTCCAATCTATTTTCAAACTTCCAATTTCAGATTTCTATTTCCAAATCTCTATTTCTAATTTTTCAAACTTTCCAATTTCAAATCTATCCTTTCAAATCTTTCCTCTAAAATCAAATCAAATCATTCTTTTCAAATCTATTTCCAAATTAAATCTCTTTTCTTGCACTTGCATATCATGCATCATGTTTTTCTAAACATTGTTTTCTAAAGTGGCTAGGATTGAACATTTGTTAGTTGAAGACTCTCATAGGTGAATCCAGGGTAGATTGACATGTACGTACCGCAAGGGCGAGGTAGGGTGATGACTTAGTGTGTCTTCCCTACACGTAACCAATCTCCGAACCTAGAATCACTGTTTTCATAGACCAAAACGAAGTTATTTTCAAAGAGGGCTTAAATGTTTTCTAAAGGTTGCCAAACAACCTGTTTTCTTAAAAATCCTCTCTTGAGGTGATATTTTCAAAAATCATTTTCCAAAACCCTAAGTGTAGTTTTCAGATTATGCATAGTTTTTAGGTGACCTAACTCACCTTAATCAAGTTAGGTGGCAACTTCAAATCTTTTCTAAAAGCCCTTTATTCAAATCTATTTTCAGTTCAAACTTAGTCGCACTCATTCTTCTAGGAGGGTGAGTTCTAACGAGAGAGTACAGTATTTTTTCTACTTGTGTGAGTATTCCTCGAGTGCGAAAAATCTGGGCGCGACAGCTAGCGACTTCGCTGGGGACACTTAGAGGGTTTGGCCGTTAGTCATGTCTTTTTACCCTTCACTCATGCAAAGTCTTCAATTAACTTGTTTAATCCTATTCACTTTAAATTTTCAAAACCAAAATTTCAAAATTGTTTTAAAAAAAAAACATGCATTTATTCATATTATCTTGTATTATGTTTGCCATCCACATACTAACTCTTGCATCTTTATTTTGTAGGTGCGCTTGTTGTTTAAATTTTATTAACTGCCATGCATGAATGTGATGAACAGGATGAATGTGCGTTGTTAGGCTCTTTCCTCCGCTTTTAAAAATCATACACACACTGCATGTGCACCTGCATTCTGCATACTTGCATATTACCCTGATATGTCCTTTTTAGTTAGAAAGGGGGAACGGAATATTGGTTGTGGGCAAGATGCTGTGCCAGTTTCTTTGCCTACGGCCTCTTGATGGTTCCCCTGCTCAGATCACCAATCGATCATGGCACCACCTCGGGGAGTGGGCCTAGGTTTGAAGATCCGGGGACCGAGCCTTTTTAGGACGCATTAGTCAACCCTCAACCTCATACTCATATAGACACCATGCATAACCGAACCTCTGCCGGATTTAAGACACGAGCACCGTTTTCAAAACCATGGAGGAAAGGGCGACTGCTCTTACTTTCATTTATACCTGCTTATTCCTGTTGTTATAATGACTGTTTTCATACCATTATAGTGCCTGTTTAACTGCTCGTGCATGCACTTTTACTTTGCTCTTTCATTTTCTCTCCTTATACTCTTTGCATATCCATGTTCATGCATTCAATATCCCATGTCAAGACAAGAGTTCCAAGTAACTCAATTCACTGCATTCTCAAGCATATGATCAACCCATTGAGAGTGACACCAAAGTCACTCTCTCTTGCATTAAACCTACCTAAACCCTAAAGGTTCCCATGTAACCTTAAGGACTCATAGCATGCATCTCAATTCATTCCATAAGAGGGGCCGCAATCCCTCTATGCTCATGAAGATAGGATTACCATAAAGACAAGGGGCAATCGATCAACAAGATCTCACAATGACCTCCTCGACATCAAATCCAACGGAGGCGAATTCGAAGACTCAAGAGTAGTTTAGGTTTTCCCTTTGTAAAACTAGATAGGTGGAAGTCCTAAGGAAAATGTTCCCTTCCCCTTGTTAAAATGTATTTCAATCCTTTTGTACCTTAAACTAATGTACTTCTTTACTTTTGAGAATGAATGTATGGATAGATGAAGGTTCCTACTTGATGGTAAGGTATTTGCATACAGGGGCAAATCCTTTATCTTCAAAAGTGGGCCAATACATCATGATTAGTTTCCCTCCTAACAGAGGGGCACCCTAGGACATGTGTTGCATAAAGCTCTTTAAAAACCAGGAATTGACTTGCAATTTGTGTTTCTGTCTTTTTGTCTTTTCCTTTTACTTACAGAGGTCACCCTGCACTGAGTCAACATTGCTCCTAAGAAAGGGTAACATCCATCTGAGGATCCCATTATCACCCGGTAAAGAGCATCACTGATGGCTGCTAATCCTGAAGAATCCTCTCAAGTCTCTCGGGAGGAAGTCAACGAAATTAGGACCAAGATGGATGAGATGCTCAAGCTCATTCAAACTATGGCCATGAAAGATGCTACTGCAGTCCCGTCATCATTTATGATTTCATCCAAGGACCCCGAACCCTCTAATCCAAGGATTGTGCTTCAGTCTGACAACATTGGGAGGAATAAGGAAGATGCCAAAGAAGCCAACACTGAAGAAGAGGAGACCATATTGCTTTCACCTGCCGCAAAGAAGGTCCCCCTAGACCCTCTTAGTCTGAAAATCCAAGGGTTGGAGGATTCATTGCGAAGTCTCCATAGCCACAATACTTACGGGTTCACTTCCTATGATGAGCTTTGTCTCTTCCCTGACCACCCAAGACCTGCTAGGTTTAAGATGCCCGACTTCCAGAAGTACAACGGTACCGGTATCCTCGTTGCTCATCTTCATCTCTATGCTGGAGCGCTAAGTGGACATGACAACAATTCGAAGCTCCTCATGCAGCTATTCCAACATAGTCTCATGGGGTCTGCTCTATAATGGTTTGCTCGTCTAGACTTAAGGAAGATCACAACATTGACCTCACTTCCAATTGATGGTCCTTGATGATGATGAGCAAGGGTGAGAAGGAGAGCTTTAAAGGATATGCCCTAAAAAGGAGGGAGGCCGCTGCACAAGTTAATCCCCCGCTGGAGGAGGAGGAGTATGTACAACTGTTTGTACATACTTTCCAAGGTATATTCTACGAGAAGCTCTGCACAAGCGTGGAAAAAAGCTTCTCCGAGCTCATCATGCAGGGAGAGATGATAGAAAACAGCCTCAAGATAGGAAGAATTACAGACCCCTATGCCAAGACTGGAGAAAATACCACCAACATAGCCAAGAAGGTGGCTACTACAAGGGGCATGATCAGGAAGGAAAGTGAAGTGTCCACTATTCTGCCTAGCCAACCACCCCAATACCGTCCCCTGCTACAATCACCCCCAGTCCTGCCTTTACCCACCTTGACCATGCCTGCTCCAACCCCTAACTATGGTCCTGCTGGGGCACGACCTAACTTTAATAGACTTGCTCGACGCATCCAAACCTTCGACGCCTTAGCCTGCACCCAAACCGAGGCTTACTATAGCCTTCTAAAGAACAACATCTTGAAGCCCGTACCTGCTTACCCGTTGCCAAGCCCTCTACCCTTGACCTTTAATGCCACTATTACAAGTGAATACCATTTAGGTGGCCAGGGGCACGACACCGAAAGTTGCTTCGCTATCAAGCACAAAAGCCAAGACCTGATCGACAATAAGACCATTAATCTGCAGCCGGTAAAACTCGCTCCTACTCCCAATGTGACCAATAACCCTCTACTAGATCACACTATCAATATGATACTAGTAGAAATGGGAGGCAAAGGAGAATTTGACAAGCTCCGGGTCGAAAGTTATGAGAACGATTGGGAGGCCGATGAAGAAAACGACTGGGAGGAAGATCTCCCATTGTGCCCGATTTATCTTTATAACCCTGAGGAGGTGCCTGATGCTTCTGACTGGCCCATTGAGGAGCCAATGTTTTCGGAAGATGAGGTGACCGAGAACATGGCTGTTGATGAATGGGGTGTTGAATTTCTACATCCAAAATATGCTGCGGCAGAACGTAACTTACTGGAAAACTCTTGGCCCGCAACTGAGTATAACTATAAAGACATGGGCTGGGAGCTAAAGGAGTCAAGAGAGCAGATGGAGCCGTTCGAGTTGGAAGGCAATGAACTAGTCACCCTGTTTACAGAAGAACTCGCTGCAAAGAATAAGAAGGAGGCTGACAACCGCGTCAGCAGCATTAACATCTTCAGAGCTCTAGGAGAATCCTTTGCCTGTCTCGCCTTGGCCAAGGATCTGGGTCGCAAATGGAGCATCGAAGATGTGAGAATTGTTCCAAAGCCTTACTAAAATGGTTTCCCTTCAAAAGCATACAAGAGAGGGGTGTTTTCACCCACTTTCTTTCTATCCCTTTTACTTTCTGTCTCTAAATTGATGTTTACATTCTGTTTTTGCTTAGAAACTCTTTGCTTTCCATAAAAATGATAATAATAATCAAATGATAGTCTTTTGTTCACTGCTGCTATCTTATATGTCTCTTGTGAATAGTAACTACTTTCTCCACAAGGGGCATGGTGTATCTTATAGAATGATCTAACTTGAAGGGATCATAGCATGATTTAACCACTCACCAAATGATCAGCTTTCTAGAGAAAGAGAGAGGATAAGGATGAGTGAGGATACTACCCAAAGGCAGCACTTGTAAGACTCTAAAGCTAAGCGATGTGTGACCAGTTTATCAAAGTGAAAAGGAGCCATTTTTCACTTCCCCACATATAAATAAAAGAATAAATAATTAAATTAATAAACAAATATGCTCATATTCCTTTTGCTTAACCCTTAGAGCCTTGCAACAAATGAAGTTTTCTTTGTCAACCCCGATTCATGACTGTCCTCCCCACACTGGAGCAAACAATATTTGAGAACTCTAGGAATGGTATCCACCCCAACTGTGCTAAGGTGTAAGCACCCCATTTTTGACCGCTCGGCAGTCTACACTCCGTCCAAACTTGTGTTCAAGTCATTGTGGGCATATTCCAATCGAAACCAACTTTCTAAGTCCAAATCCTGTCTGTCCATTGCTTCGCGGGCCCACCAGGCCCAAATAGAGGCAAAATGACCAAAATGCCCTAAGGGGCATTGTTCTTTCCAACTCCAGTCCCTCTCTCGAGACAGTTTATTCCTCAAGACGGTTTCAATCAGGCACGTCTTTTCGAAGACGGTAAGTCCCCTTTCCAATCTCTCTCTCGAGACAGTTTATTCCTTGAGATGGTTCCAAATCAGGCATGTCTTTTCAAAGATGATAAGTCCCCTTTCTAATCCCTCTCTCTCGACAGTTTATTCCTCAAGACGGTTTCAAATCAGGCATGTCTTTTCGAAGACGGTAAGTCTCCTTTCCAATCCCTCTCTCGAGACAGTTTATTCCTTGAGACGGTTCCAATCAGGGCCCCTTTAGTAACTTCTCGAGAATGCTTCTTATAGTATTCTCTACCTTTTTCTATCTTTTCGGATCATTCCGAGTCAGTTCCGGCAAACTCGATACAAAATGACCGTTTTGCCCCTGGTGGGCCGGTCTCCTTTTTTGACCATACCGGCTCTGGGTATCAAACCGATAATCCTCTGAGATTGCTTCTTATAGTATTCTCAACCTTTCCTTATCTTTCCAGATCATTCCGAGTCAGTTTCGGCAAACTCGGTACAAAATGACCGTTTTGCCCCTGGTGGGCTGGTCTCTTTTTTTGACCAAACTGGCTCTGGGTATCAAACCGGTAATCCTTTGAGATTAATTCTTATAGTATTCTCAACCTTCCTCTATCCTTTCGGATCATTCTGAGTCAGTTCCAGCAAAACCCGGTGTGAAATGACCGTTTTGCCCCTGGTGGGCCAGTCACCTTTTTCGATCACACCGGCTCTGGAAATCAAACCGGCAACCTTTGGGAACATTCTAAATAATTTTTTCAAATTCCAAGTCTTCTTCTGGGACAGTCCGAGTTTGTCCCGGCAACTTCTCGACCCGATTGACTGTTTTGCCCCTAAAGGCCCGGTCAGCCCCTCCGACACATCTTATCCTCATTTTTCAAGTCAAATACCTCCAGGACACTATTTTAAGTGTTCCTGCTTCCTTCCAGCCTTCCGGGCCATTCCCGGTCTCTTAAATCATTCCCGGACTTTCCAGAGTCGCTCCTAGTAAAGCCAGGCTAAAAATTACATGGTAGTCACTAGTACAGGTGCCCAAATCTAGTCAAAGATACGTTGCTTGCCGACCTTAAATATTTCCTAAATGGCTGGCGCCACTAGTAGTGGCCCCAAGCCAAAAATTGGTCTGGCGCCACCAGTGTAAAGTTTGGCCTGATGCCACTGTAACAGGCGCCAGGTTTGTCCAATCTCTATAAATACAGAGCCTCTTTCAGCGTGAAAAGGGTCCATAAACTCAATCTAAAAATCCTATATTTCGATATACAGAGCTCGAGCACCTCCTAAACCCTAGCTTCCCTAGGTTTTCCAAACCCTAGCCACCATACACTAAACCCTAGCCTCCTATACACTCATACACACTCCCATACACTCATACACTAACCTTCAACCCTCCATCGAAGACTTGAAGAGTTGCAATATGAAGTTTGAAGATTGAAGGCGGCTCTTGAAGATTGAAGATGAAAATCAAGACGAAGACCGAAGAAAGCAAAGCTCGCAAAATAAACAAGATACAAGGTAGGTTCTCCATTTAAATTTCCGCACTTCTCCTTCTCTCTTCTCTCTCCTAACCCACTTGGGTTTTCTCTATTTTAATCCCCCATCTCTTTCCCCCCCTTTCTTTGCATGTTTGAAATAAGGGGACTCCCGGTCCATGTGTAGGATTAGACTATCGGAAGGTCACCGTGTTGAGGGCCTGCCTTTAGGCTAACCGGAGACCACGTGGGCTCGGCCCCCTTGATTATGTGGTGAAGCCTTAACCTTGTATGTTCACGACCCTAAAATTACATTGTGCATATCATGATCTTGCATCTTTCAAAAGTTGTTTTTAAAGTCGTTTTCAAAATCGTTTTCAAACTCGTTTTTAAAATTGCATCAAAATCCTCTTTTTCAAAAACATATTTTCAAAATCACAATCCTAGGGTAATTCTAGCCTTTCCATGGCTAAGGTTGCTTTAGGAAAGTGTTACATTAAAAGCAACCAATATGGTCCATATTTTCAAATCTTGTTATTTTCAAAACCGCTTTCTTAAAGTGGCTCTAGCCTTCTTATGGTTAGAATCGCTTTAGGAAAGTGAGATGCTTTTATACTTTTCAAAAAGCTCTCTTGTCAAAAATCCCTTCCTAAAAATCTCTTTTTCAACATACTTCCTAAAACTCTTATTTCCAAAGTTGTTTTCAAAAACTCCCTCCAAAAATCTATTTTTCAAAACTCCCTTTTTTTTTTTTACTCCTTTCCAAAATCCTCTCCCCAAAATCCACTTTCTAAAAACGCTTCCTAAAAATCTTTCCAAAAACTCTCTCCAACAATCTCCTTTCAAAAATCTTTCCAAAAACTTTCTTTCCAAAATCTTCCCTCTAGGAACTCTTCTCTAGGATTTCCTTCCAAAAACTTGTTTCCAAAAAACACATTTTCCAAAAACTCCTTATCTTTGAAATCTCTTTGCAAAAACTCTCTCTTCAAATTTACTTTCCAAAAATTCCCCTCTAGGATTTCCTTCCAAAAACCTTCGTTTTCAAAAATGCACTTTCCAAAAACTCTTTCCTTAAAGCCCAAGTCAAGCTCTAGAGCTAACCATTAGGAAAACCTAATTTTCTTCCCAAAAACATGGTTTTCAAACTTTGCCCCAAACCTAGGTTTCCAGAACCTCTTGTCTTCTACATCAAAACTATACACATTTTCAAAACCTCTTTTCTACATCAAAATTTAACACTTCCAAATCTAGGGTTTCTAGAAACTTTCCCTTTTTCGAATCCTTGTCAAATCCAATCTTCTCGTTTAGAAAATTAGATCCCATCCTCCGTTTTTGGAAACAAAATCAAACCTTTGCTTTTAGAAACCAAATCCAATCCCTTCCTAATCCAAGTCTTTCTTAATTCAACTCCTTCCTAATTTCCTACCTTCCTAAACCATAAGTTTCCTAAACCTAAATCTTTTCAAATTCTAAAATTTCCCAAAACTTCAAAATCTTTTCAAACCTAAAACTTTTCTAAACTCAAAACTTTCTTAATTCAAGACTTTTCTTAAGTTGAAACTTTCTTAATTCAAAACATTTCTAAATTCAACGCTTTCCTATTTCAAAACCTTTCTTAAAACGAAACTTTCCAATTTTCAAAACTTTCCTATTTCAAAACATTCCAAATTCAAAACTTTCCTAAGTTGAAACTTTCCTAATTCCAAAACTTCCCTAAGTTGAAAACTTTCCTAATTCAAAACTTTCCTAAATCGGACCTTTCCTAATTCGAACATTTCCTAAATCCAATCTTTTTCCAATCTTCCAAGTCTAACATTTGAGTCCAATCTTTCTTAATCTCAAGTCCTTTCTTTCCTAAGTCTAGGTTTCTTAAACCTTCTCTTTCCAAAACAAGTCCAAATCTATCCTTTCAAATCAAAGTCCAATCTTTTCCAAAATTTCAAATTCCAATTTTCTCTTCTAATTTCAAATCAAATTCAATTTTCAATTCAATTTCTTTCTTCTAATCAAACATTCTATTTTCAATCGGACTCTTGTCCAAACTATGACTGATCTGATTCCTCCAAAAGGATACGTAGGCAACCCTCATAGGTGCGGTTACAACTTTTTTTTATTTCTATATTTTTTTAAAACTCAGATTCTACAATCTTTTCAAATTTTCAATCAATTTTCAAATTTTCAATTTCAAATCTCTCTTTTCAATTCCCAAAATCTTCTTTCCAAATTCAAACTTCTATCTCTTCCTTTTCAAATCAAATCAAGTCTCTTTTCAAATCTATTTTTAAATCAACTCTCTTCTATTGCACTTGCATATCGTGAATCATGTTTTTCTGAACATTGTTTTCTAAAGTGAATAGGATTGAACATTAGTTAGTTAAAGACTCTCATAGGTAAATCTAGGGTAGATTAACAAGTAGGTACCGAAAGGGCGGGGTAGGGTGATGGCTTAGTGCGTCTTCCCTACATGTAACCAACCTCTGAACCTAGGATCACTGATTTCAAAGACCAAAAAGGAGTTATTTTTCAAAAAGGGCTAAATATTTTCTAAAGGTTGCCAAATAACCTGTTTTCCTAAAAAACCCTCTCTTGAGGACATATTTTCAAAATCGTTTTCCAAAACCCTAAGTGTAGTTTTTGGATTATTCTTAGTTTTTAGGTGTCCTAACTCACCTTAATTAAGTTAGGTGGCGACTCCAAATCTTTTCTAAAAAGCCCTTTATTCAAATCTATTTTCAATTCAAACCTAGTCGCACTCATTCTTTTAGGAGGGTGAGTTCTAACGAGAGAGTACAACATTTTTCCCGCTTATGTGAGTATTCCTCGAGTGCAATAAATCTGGGCGCGACATAAGGCAACAATGAAAGCTCTATAGATCAAGCAATCTAATTCAAAGTGAAGAGAGGTCCTCATTTTATTTCCCATACAATCAAAAGCAATCCCTTGCCAAACCTGTTGAGCCATCTATCTTTTCTTAACAAAATCCCAACCTAGGGATCACCGCCCACATTGGGTTAGATTGAACAGTTAAGGAAAAGATTTAAAGAAAAAAAAGATGGTAGAATTACTCGTTCCACATAAAGGAAAAGGATAAAAAGGACAAAGCGAAGGAAAGGAGTTGCCAAGGGGCAAGAGGCCAAAAAAAAAAAAAAAAAAATCCTTTAAGGAAAGGCCTGAAGAAAAATTATGATTGAGTCATCTTTGAAAGCATAACAAGAAGATCGAAAGAGAAGAGAATCATGTTTATCTCCAAAAAAGCAAATAGAAAGGGTGAAAGAACAAAGTCATTTTCACCCTGAGAAGTCATGTAAAAAGCAAGGAGGAAATTTTAAAGGTGATCCTAGGTTACAAAGAAACCCAGTAGAAACAATAGGTTCGAGCCTTTACCCTTTCTTGCAAAACTTCAAAACCATGGCCGGCATTATAACCCTACTAAATTCCACTCTGATTGAAAACAGATTACTTGATCTAAATTAGTTGAATACAATGCCAAAGCCAAAGAAGGACGTTAACCCTACTGAAAATTAGTCAAGGATAGTATGGATCTAAACCTTGTTGAAAACAACATTGAATTTGAGCCTACATATCCCATTGTTTTGAAAACCCATAACCTAGCCTACATTATGGTCATAAGTAAAGTCTCCTCGGATTAAAAGGACTGGCCGCTTATCGCTCTGCTGAAGGTTGGGTAAGTTGTTGCTAAAACTCCGAGAGTCGAGAGTTCTAGCCCAATAACCATATACACTAACCCTGAAACAGAGAATCGAAGAGGGTCAAAAGGTTGAGAAAGGTTCGAAGTGCTATCATCCAACCAAGGTAGGGTTGAGCCAGAGGAGAGGCTAGACCCTAAAAAAGGAAGAAGTTACTATTTTAAAGACTACAAGTTTAACAACATCCTATGTCATTCTATTAATGTATTTCTAACATGTGCATACGTTTGAAAAAAAAAAAAAAAATCAGCATGATCTCTGTACACATAGGATATAACTCCTTGTAAAAATAGAAGTCACCAACATCAACTCATATAATAGATACATAACATCATCATCTATCACATGCATCTGATCATATACTCAGTTGAAAAGATTGTAAATGTCTTTGTCTATCCATGCATCTGAATACCATAAATATCCATCCTTGTACATAGCTTACAAAATAAAACTGTCTAACATAAATACTTCTCAAGGACAAGGGGCAAAAGAAGATCAGAGTCGCCACAAGGGGCATCTATCACAGGTCAAAGTCAATGTCATCTGGATCAAAATCTCCGAAACTCGGCATCGAAGGAGGTGGATAGCTACTCAAAGCACCAGCATCCTGTAAAGAAGGTAAAGCCAAAATCAGCTACATGAAAGACTAACTAAAACAACAATAGAGCAAGAAGAAGGAGGGGAAAGACAACATACCCGCCACCGCCCATCTGAGATAACCGAGCCGTCAGGGAAGCTACCTCGGCCTAGTACTGATCCCGCTCCATCTGGTACTAATCCCTTTGGTCTCTCATAACAGTAAACTTAGCCTAGGGCACATATCCTTCGGCTCGGTGCCACAAGTCAACCACCTCTTGGCCCACAGCGTACCCGCTGACTACTACCTCAAACCAGGTGAAGGCATCGACCGAATGAGCCCCAAAGTGCGCAACATAATTTGTATCCGGAGGAAGCAAGAACTCAGCACCCGGTTGATGCTCCTGATAGGGGATAGGCACTCCCGCCACCAAGGCCCTAAACATATACTTCGGCGGAGCTCCTACTAATCGGAACTCCTCATGAAACTGCCGTCAATGTCGCTCTCTGAGATAGGACTCCTAAGTGTCATCACTGAGAAAAGCAGCTCTCGACAGGGACAATGGGACCAAGTACCAAACTGTCTCATAATGAACTGATCCCATGAAAGGCCGCCAAGTCACATCCCTCACCTCAATCAGCTCCAGGTTAGCCCAGAGCGTCACAAAATCAGTAATCTCTGATCGTTAGGCTACCCGGTCATGAGCCCACCGCAAAGCACGAGGATAGAGGTCATCCTCAACAACTACAGGGTGATGCACCGACAGGTACTCGTAGCTCCACCAGACAAGAAAAGGCCAGAAACTAGTCATGCTACCCCAACGGGAGGAAGTCCGAATCCGCATCGACCGAAGGAAACAGCCAAAGGAGAAAGACCCCCAGTCCAGCTCAGATAAAGCTCCAAGATCGGCTACTATACTCACCAACCGACATGGCACGAGCGACTTGTTGTTGTTGCAAAAGCAGCTAAAGATGATGTACAAAACAAGTTGCCATCTCATAATGTCCCGCTTGACGGGCGATGGCCCAGCAGCAAAGGTACGGTCATCTTGACTGATCCAAGAGACTGGGAAGGCAGAACGCTTAGGAGGAGGCAAGTCCAATAGCAAACAAGCCTCGTCCCTACTGATTGACTGTAGAATGACTCGCCGGCCGACGAAGGAAAGCCCTGTGATGATCGCCTAATCCAAGGGAGTGGGACATAGCTTGAAGCTGACAAAATGGAAGGTCCCGGTCTCTCCAAACCACCGCTCAACCAACGCCAGTACTAAATGTCAGTTCAGGCGGTTAGCCTATAATCCCATGAAGGTGCCGAATCCAATCTCCGCCAAGAAGGCACGATATGATGGGGTAGCTCGCTGCATAGTCACGAAGACCTGATGAACAGCCCCTCTAAAAGCTGTGTGTACTCGAGGAGGGGGCAAATGCTATCTGGAGTATACGCTAGGGTGATAAGCCAGGTCCCCGAGTGGGAGAATATCTAGTACTTGCAGATCTCCTAGGTCAGCATTCGTTTGCTTATGCCTGGAGGAAGCTCTCCCATAACCGGTCACCTAATCTCCAAGGCCCGGTACATCCTCCTCTACGCCAAACTCCTTTACGAAAGCCTGCTCAACTGGGGGAAAAGGGTCGACAGGCGGCCTACTCCCTCGACCACTCTGACTAGATGCTACCTGCCCAGTAAACCGTCGGTTGCCCCTAGACCGACTGGAGCCGCTAGTGGAATCTGTTCGAGCCGCCTTCCCCAAGCGGCGTCTCCTCTCAGAGCCATCATCGCCCGCATCTGCCATCCTGAAAAGGTAAGGCAAGGTAAGAGGTGTGAATGTACCATATACGCAGATAAATAATAACATAATAAAGTAAAATAAAATAAACAACTAACACAAAAAAATAAATAAAAAGATTTCAAATGATAAGTCAAAAACAAAATTTCTACACATCTTGATTTTCCAACTTCAAATCATATCTCAAGGTTTTTTTTGTCTTTTTCCTTCAAAAAGATTTTATTTCTAAAACGTTTTCCAACTCTTTCCCTAATTTCTAAAAACTTAGACAGGGTCCCGTTTAAAAATGGCCCCTACAACACCCATGATATCAACACAAAACACAAAGCGTTACAATTACATAACATTAGCACCCGTGCACACTCTTCAACTTTTTGAAATTTTCAAAACACTTGTTTTATTTTTCCAATTAATCAATGATTTTCAAAGTTATCCTAAAATTTCTCAAAATCACCTCAAATGTTTTCTAAAATATTCCAATATTTTTTCAAATTTCAAAATCTAAAAATTTCTTCAATCTCTCAAGTTTTCTTAATTTTCCTAATTTTATAAATATTTTTCTATTTTTCAAAAAAAATAAAAAATTCACCAAGTTTTCAAAAAATACAAAACTTCACACGGTTGTTAAACACATTTTTCTAAGGCACATTGCACAAAAATCCAGCAAAAAAATGCAATGCCCAAGCCTGTAGGAACAAACCCCCAATTTTTGCAGAAAACTCTCTTCACATAATCACTCAAATTCAATCAAACAAGCACTGAAATGCAAAAATAACATCACCATAATGTTCAAAACATATCAAAACATCAATTTCCACTATTCACATAATTCATACGAAATTCTACACATCAAAATCAACTAAAATTTGAAAACTCACTTTTTGAAAGTTCTCCGGCAAAATCTTCTCTTCCGGCGATTTTTTTGGCGACATGGTCTCCTTCCGGCAATCACCCATGGTCTCCAAGAAGTGCCCTTTCGAGGTTCAAGTCGGTTTTCCCGCAAACACTCTCGATTCTCCACAAACTCTTCAAAATACCGTAGCTGTTCGAACCAGAATTTTTCTGGTTTTAACTCCAAGCTTGGCGCCACTAGTAGAGGCGCTAAGCATTTTCTACCAAAGGAGTGGCACCAGTTTCCAATTCTGGGCAGCTTTGCCCTTTCTCCCGCCAAAACTCTTTTTCGAAGGCCTTTTGGGCCTAATACCCATTTCCAAACCCCCGTTTTCCAAATCCGTCCCTCCAACCGCCTCACGGTCAACATGTGGCTCTTAGTTTATTGTTTTCCGCCTCACGGTCAACATGTGGCTCTTAGTTTATTGTTTTTTGTCTTTGACAAGCAAAGACAGAAAAAGAGGGGTAGCTGTAAGCAACCCATTTTTGACCGCTCGGCGGTCTCCACTCCGTTCAGACTTGTGTTCAAGTCATTGTAAGCATATTTCAATCCAAATTAACTTTCTAAGTCTAATCCCGTCAATTCATCACTTCGTGGGCCCTACTAGGCCCAAATAGAGACATAATGACCAAAATGCCCTTAGAGGCATTATCCTTTCTAATTCCAAAACATGCACGTCTTTCCGAAGACAACAAGTCCCCTTTTCCTTTCCAATTCCAATCCCTCTCTCGAGATAGTTGATTCCTCGAGACAGTAAATCTATTCAATCAGGCGCGTCTTTCCGAAGATGGTAAGTCCTCTTTCTAATTCCAATTCCAATCCTTCTCTTGAGACAGTTGATTCTTCGAGACGGTAAATCTATTCCAAATTAGGCACGCCATTCCGAAGACGGTAAGTCCTCTTTCCAATTCCAAATCAGGCACGTTTTTCCGAAGATGGTAAGCCCCCTTTCCAAGTCTAATTCCAATTCCAATCCCTCTCTCGAGACATTGATTCCTTGAGACGGTCCGACACGTTTTTCAAAAAAAATCTCTTTGAAATGGTAAGTCCCTTTAAACCTGTCGACCGGGACGATGCCCCAAGTCCCCTAGATGGTAGAACGGTCCACCTTTGGCGCCTGCTAGCTCGCCAATACAGAAATGTTCATTTAGGCATGCCTTTTGAGAAAGTTGATTCTCAGGTGCTAAGTCCCTTTAGCAGCTTCCCGAGATCAGGTAGTCTTGGAAATGATCGTGAATCGTCAGAGTAATAGAAATACTCGCGAACATCACAATCGTCAGAGTAGCGGAAATACTCACAAGCAGGTCGATATAAGGAATTGCCAACAAACCCCTATATCACATGACCGTCATCAGAGTAGCGGAAACACTTAAAACCCAGGTCAACACCAGTGCCTGCTAGCCCACTCCGGTGAAAAATGACCAAACTGCCCTATGGGCTTTTTCGGGCACGTTTCTCGAGAACACACTTGAGTCTTCAAAATGATAAGTTCAACATTCTAAGATTGTCTTAAAAGTAATCCAACACGATTAGGTGCCTTTTAGTCAGTTTCGGGCCAGTTCCGAGACTTTCTGGTCAAGAAGACCATTTTGCCCCTAGGCATCCGAACTCCCTGGGGACCACACCGGCTCTGGGTATCAAATCGGTAACCTCCCGAGAATAATTATTATAGTATTCCTGACCTTCCTCTATCTTTTCGGATCATTCCAAGTCAGTTCCGGCAAACCCGGTACGAAATGACCGTTTTGCCCTTGGTGAGCCGGTCACCTTTTCCGACCACACCGGCTCTAGATATCAAACCGGAAACCTTTGGAAACATTCTAAACAATGTTTCCAAATCTTGAGTCTTCTTTCGGGACATTCCGAGCCCATCTCGGCAGCTTTCCGGCTCGGTTGACCGTTTTGCCCCTAATGGTCCGGTCAACCCCTACGACACATCCTATCCTCATTTTTCAGGACAAATATCTCCAGGACACTATTTTAAATGTTCCTGCCCTTTTCCAGCCTTTCGGGCCAATCCCGGTCCCTTAAATCATTTTCGGACTTTCCGGTGTCACTCTTAGTAAAGCCAGGCTAAAAATTGTATGGTTGTCACTAGTATAGGCGCCCAAATCTTCCCAAGATACGTTGCTTGCCAACTTCACAAACTTTTCTAACTGGCTGGCACCACTAGTAGTGGCGCCAAGCCAAGAAATGGCCTGGCGCCACTCCTAGTGACGCCAAGAGGAATTTTGCCCTAGTGCCACTGCAACAGGCGCGAGGTCTATCCCATCTCTATAAATACAGAGCCTCCTCCAGTGTGAAAGGTGTCCACAAACTCAATCTAAAAACCCTAATTTTCGATACACAGAGTTCGTACACTTCCTAAACCCTAGCTTCCTTAGGTTTTCTAAACCCTAGCCTCATAAACACTCATACACACCCCTATACACTTATACACTAGTCTCCAACTCTCTATTGAAGACTTGGAGTTCTGCAACTACGAAGATTTGAAGGCCAAGACAAAGCTCTCAAGGACTGAAGTGAAGACCGAAGAAAATGCAAGAAAGCAAGGCGCGCAAAGCGAAGCAAAATAAAGAAGACACAAGGTAGGCTTCTTCTTTAAATTTCCGCACTTCCCCCCCTCTCTTCTCTCTCCTAACCCACTTGGGTTTTCTTTTTTTTAATCCCCAATCGCTTTCCCCCCCTTTCTTTGCATGCTTGAAACAAAGGGACTCCCGGTCCATGTGTAGGATTAGACTATTGGAGGGTCACCATGTCGGGGGCTTTCTTTTAGTCTAACCGGAGACCACGTGGGTTCGGCCCCCTTGATTATGTGGTGAAGCCTTAACCTTGTATGTTCACGACCCCAAATTTGCATTATGCATATCATGATCTTGCATCTTCCAAAAATCGTTTTCAAACTCGTTTTCAAAGCTTGCATTAAACTTGTTTTCAAAATTGCATCAAAATCTCCTTTTTCAAAACTTGTTTTTAAAATCACAATCCTAGGGTGATTCTTGCTTTTTCATGGCTAGGGTTACTTTAGGAAAGTGTTACATTTAAAGTGACTTTTATGGTCCATATTTTAAAAATCTTGTTGTTTTCAAACCACTTTCTTAAAATAGTTCTAGCCTTCTTATGGTTAGAATTGCTTTAGGAAAGTGAGACATTTTTATACTTTTCAAAAAATCCCTTTTCAAAGGTCTCTGTTTCTAAAACCGTCCTTTCAACATGCTTTCTTAAAAATCTTCCTCCCAAAATTGTTTTTAAAAGTTCTCTTCAAAAATCTATTTTTAAACTTCTTTCCAAAACACTCTCCTCAAAATTCGCTTTCCTAAAAACTCTTTCCTAAAAGCTTCTTCCAAAATTTTTTTTCCAAAACTCTCTCAAAGTTTTATTTTCCAAAAACTTCATTCCTAAAACTCTTTTCAAATTCACTTTCTAAAAACTCTTCACTAGGCTTCCTTTCCAAAAACTCTGTTTTCAAAACACACATTCTTAAAATTCCTTCCTAGGATTTCCTTCCCAAAACCTCCTTTCCAAAAACTCACTTTCCAAAAATCCTTTTTCTTAGAGTCCAAGTTAAGCCCTAAAACCCACGATTAGGAAACCCTAAGTTTTCTTTTCAAAAACATGATTTTAAATCTTGCCTTAAAACCTAGATTTCCAAAACCTTTTGTTTTCTACATCGAAATCATATTTGCAAAACCTAGTTTCTACGTCAAAACTATACACTTGCAAATTTAGGGTTTCTAAAACCTCCTCTTCCAAATCTTTGTCAAATCAAATCTTCCCTTTAGGAAACCAAATCCAATCTCCCATTTAAGAAATTAGATCCAATTCTCCGTTTTTGGAAACAAAATCAACCTTCTCTTTCAGAAACAAAATCTAATCCTTTGTTTTAGGAAATACGAATCTTAACCCTTCCTCGTCCAAATCTTTCCTAAATTCAACTCTTTCCTAATCTTCCACTTTCTTAAATCTTAAGTTTTCAAAAGTTGAACATAAAAATCTTTCCTAAATTTTAAAACTCAACTTCCACATCTTTCCTAATTCAACCCTTTCCTAATTCTACCCCTTTCCAAATCTTAACTTTCCAAATCTAAGTTTCCAAATCTTTCTTAAATTCAAACCTTTCCTAATCTCAAGATCTTCTAAAACTCTAAAAATTTCTAAATCCTAAACTTTCTAAATTTTAAATCTTTCCAAATCCAAAGCTTTCTAAAGTCAAAACTTTCTTAGGCTAAAACTTTCTAAACCCAAAATTTCCTAAATTCTGAACTTTCCTAAACTTCAAATCTTTCTAAATCTAAAACTTTCTAAACTCAAAACTTTTTTATTTTCAAAACTCCTCTATTTCAAAACATTCCAAATTCAAAACTTTCCTAAATTGAAACTTTGTTAATTCCAAAACTTTCCAAATCGAAACTTTCCTATTTTAAAACTTTCCTAATTCGAACCTTTCCTAATTCTAAATTTCCTAATCTTCCAAGTCCAATATTCAAGTTAATTCTCTTCTAAAATCTTTCCAAGTCAAATCCAATTTTTCTTTTCTAAGTTCCTAACTCTAGGTTTCCTAAAACCAAGTATTTCAAAACCAATCTTCTCCAATCTTCCAATCAAAGTTCAATCTCTCAATCTTCTAATCCAATTTCCAATTCAATCTTTTTCTTTCAAATCAACTCTTCTATTTTCAATTGGACTCTTGTCCAAACTACGACTGACCTGATTTCTCCAAAAGAATACGTAGGCAACCCTAATGGGTGCGGTCTCCACATTTTCTAAATCTCAAATTCCACAATCTTTTCAAATCTCCAATTTATTTTCAAACTTCCAATTTCAGATTTCTATTTCCAAATCTCTATTTCTAATTTTTCAAACTTTCCAATTTCAAATCTACCATTTCAAATCTATCATTTCAAATCTTTCTTCTAAAATCAAATCAAATTCTTCTTTTCAAATCTATTTCCAAATCAACTCTCTTTTCTTGCACTTGCATATCATGCATCATGTTTTTCTAAACATTATTTTCTAAAGTGGCTAGGATTGAATATTTGTTAGTTGAAGACTCTCATAGGTGAATCTAGGGTAGATTGACATGTAGGTACCGCAAGAGCGGGGTAGGGCGATGGCTTAGTGTGTTTTCCCTACACGTAACCAACCTCCGAACCTAGAATCAATGTTTTCATAGACCAAAACGGAGTTATTTTCAAAGAGGGCTCAAATGTTTTCTAAAGGTTGCCAAACAACCTGTTTTCTTAAAAACCCTCTCTTAAGGTGGTATTTTCAAAAATCGTTTTCCAAAACCCTTAGTGTAGTTTTCGGATTATGCTTAGTTTTTAGGTGACCTAACTCACCTTAATCAAGTTAGGCGGCGACTCCAAATCTTTTCTAAAAGCCCTTTATTCAAATCTATTTTCAGTTCAAACTTAGTTGCATTCATTCTTCTAGGAGGGTGAGTTCTAAAGAGAGAGTACAATATTTTTTCCGCTTGTGTGAGTATTCCTCGAGTGTGAAAAATCTGGGCGCAACACTAATCTTCCAATTCGAATTCCCACTCAATCTCTTTTTCCAATCAAAATCTTCTATTTTCTATCGGTCTCTTGTCCGAACTACGACTGACCTAATTCTTCAAAAAGGATACGTAGGCAACCCTCATGGGTGAGGTCACAACCTTTTTCAAACTTCTATTTCCACAATCTTTTTCAAGTTTTCAATTTCATAATCTATTTCCAAGTTTTCAATTTCAAAAATCTATTTTCAAATCTATATTTCCAATTTCTAAAGCTTTCTTTCAAATCGATTCTATCTTTTCAAATCTATTTTCAAAAATCAATTCTATCTTTTCAAATCTCTCTTCTAAAATCAAATCAAATTCTTCTTTTCAAATTTATTTTCAAATCAAATCTCTTTATTGCATTTGCATATCATGCATCATGTTAAATTTCTTTTTAAATATTCTTTTCTAAAATGGATAGTTTTAGACATCTATTAATTGAAGACTTTATTGGGTGAATCTAAGGTGAATAGACATGTAGGTACCGCAAGGGCGGGGTAGGGTGATGGCTTAGCGCGTCTTCCCTACATGTAACCAACCTCAGAACCTAAATCACTGCTTTCGAAAGACAAAAAATGGAGTTATTTTCAAAAAGGGCTTAAATATTTTCTAAAGGTTGCCAAACAACCTATTTCTTAAAAATCCTTTGTTGAGAAAGTATTTTCAAAATTGTTTTCAAAAATCCTAAGTGTAATCTTCGGATTGTGCTTAGTTTTTAGGTGACCTAACTCACCTTAATCAAGTTAGGTGGCGACTCCAAATGTTTTCCAAAAGCCCTTTATTCAAATCAAAATTTCAATTCAAACCTAGTCACACTCATTCTTCTAGGACGATGAGTTCTAGCGAGAGAGTACATTATTTTTCCCGCTTGTTTGTGTATTCCTCGAGTGCGAAAAATTTAGGCGCGATACAGGCCCAAGAGCACAACCAAAGCTATGTAATCTCTCCTTAGTCCTACCTAATCCATAACTCTTGCAAGGATGAGCCCATTGAAGAGCAGAAGGGAATGACTGCTTATCAACAAAGTTTTACCTCTCAAGCAGCAACCTCCACACCATGTCCTGACAATCGCCGTCTATGCATCGACATGACAAAACCCTCCAGTCACTTGGTTGTTAGGAAAATGGTCACCAACCTGAGAAGAGACTAGGGACACAAGCTATGGGGTGGTCGTCCTAAAAAAAAAATAGTTTCATTTTGTCCCTGATCATCGACTGAAAATCTATGCCTCATCTTCTACTGGAACACTCTCCTTAAGGTCTCGCCAATCTAGAAGCTAGCCGACAAAACCATCCATCAAATTCCCAGACCCTGAAGGCCTTGGTAAAGCCTACGAGAGGAACCCTTGATTTTAGCTTGTCGAAGTGTCATGTAAATGTCAAGTGTATAACAGGCTAATCTAAAATAGAGGACTCTTGATCATGAAATGCTTTCTCTGCCGAGCTAAAATATTTTTTCTAGAAAAATGAAAATTGTAGGGTATCCTGAAGGCTGGTATCTTTTGACCCTAAAGACTCCCCAGAGGTCCTCTACAGATTGTCACAGATAGCGCCAACAATCTAAAATAGCACATGATAGCAGAAATTCAAAATTAATTACAAATAGCTCACTATCCAACCATTTACAAACAAAGGAGGCCATTGAGTCATCAGAATATAAGTGTCAAGAAGATCATAAAGGTTGGCATGAGCAGCTACCCTTTCACAAAGTCCAGTTAGAGTCTCAACTGGGGCAACACCACCTTCATTGATATACTGTAATAAGGCAGTTTTGCTGGTTAAAGAAGGAACCCCCTGTCTTTAAATTCTCGGGGAAACTCAAACCACAGAAGGGGTATGAGTAGCCTTGCCTCCTAGAGAACAACATGTCATCTACTATGCCCGGTACAATCAAAGACGCATCTCCAGACCCTTCAACAGATAAATCAAACCTCAACAGGAGACTTTGTCACCAAAAAGACATCTCCAGCCTAGTAGAAAGATAAAAACAAAGTTTACTCCCAACAATGAAAACTCAAAGTCATTGATCTTGGGAGGGACGGGCAGGGAAGTTTTCCCAGCACCCATCAACTTAAGCTTGATAAAGCACTACTCTGTGTAATTAAAAACTCTGAGAGAGCAGTGATGACAATGATCAAAATAAAGAGAGGCCCTCAAAATCTCTACCATATAGTTAAATAGAAC
Source organism: Euryodendron excelsum (assembly GCA_033060915.1). Classification (NCBI taxonomy): domain Eukaryota; kingdom Viridiplantae; phylum Streptophyta; class Magnoliopsida; order Ericales; family Pentaphylacaceae; genus Euryodendron; species Euryodendron excelsum. The sequence continues at coordinate 26,317,321 of CM065382.1, read as the reverse complement.
CTTTGTGAAACCCCTTTGAGCAATTACATTTCCATCATATAACCAGCCCGGTGATCACTATCCACAATGGGTCGAAAGCCATAGCATAGGGGTAGGGAAAGAAAAAAAAAGGGTAGTGTTACATGTCAAAAAAAAAAAAAAAGTTCAAGTAATGTTGTTTTCTGCTAGGTAAGTGGTAGAAAGCGAATAAGAGTTTGATAGTTTTTCTCCAAGTAAGTGGGAGAAAATCAATAGGGGAAATTTAGCACTGCAAAGGTCGAAGTCATCAAATAAACGATTTCAGCGTTAGTCCTAAAAGCAAAATGTAAGAAAGGGACGAAACTGTTAAAGGTGACCATGGGAATCAAAGCCGAGTAAAATGGTAGGTTTGAGTCTTCTATTCTATTCTTTCAAAAACTCGACATCTAGCTGACGTTACAGTCCAAAAAAGACCTTTCAAATTGGTCATTGTTGTCATTACTCTTTAAAGAAAGATGGTTACATTGGGAAGTGCTCTATCTAGTAGAAGGAGTTATGAGAATACAACTTCTATTTCAACTCAACAAGTGTTTCAATGCACCTTTGTCAAAAGCAACATCAACAGTCTTCAACCAAAGTAACAACTTTAGTCAACAACAGGAAATGAGTCATCTTCATCGGCATCAATGAGAGAAACACAAGAAAATGCAGGGCCTGAGAACATAGTGAAAACCCATCGGGGTGCTATGGGTAAAAGAATAGAGTCATGGCAAGATACAAAACTACCGACGCAGTGAAAACCCAAAAATGGGTGCTAACGTACAATAATGGTAGAGCCGGCATTTGTGAAAACCAACAAGGGCACAAGGGGCAAAAATGGCTTAAATGAGAGAAAAAAAAAAGAAAAAGAGTCAATTCTCCTGATCAGTAATCCAAGATGGTCTCAACGAAGCAGCAAAGTCTCACGCCTCAACAAATGGGTCAAGGGATGCCAACCTGTGGAGAACTGGCATTGATAACAAATTTCTAAACACAACATGGAAAAATGATAAGTATGAATGTCATAAGTCATTTATTAAGATTACTTTATTATATCTTGATATTTGCTAATGAGATACTAAGATAGGTACAAGTTCAAGGGGCACCTACTAAAGCTTTCCCAAGTTTTGAAGGTGTCTCCAAAATATACCATTTTAACGCTGCAAGATGATCCATCATCTTGCTGGCCAAGTGGCAACCAATTGGGGCATGCATCCGTGCCTATCCTCCATAAACCCATGCATTCATCGAAGGAAAGGTCTCCAGAAATAGAAGCACGTCAAAAGGCGGGTTCCTCATCCAAGTCAAAATCCCTAGGTGACTGGCTCAAGAGAAGAAGTTCAACTAAATGGGATTCTCATGCATGTAGGCCTTGAAAAGAGAAGAGAATAGAAGAGAAACGACACATAGCCTAGGCTGCTGTCTATAGCCAACAAGAAATAGAGAATGGGGCAATGTCCCACCCTCAACCTCCTAATCTGTCCTAAATTAACCCTTTTCAAGCCATGAAGACTAGGGTAATAGCCCACCATCCCGATCAAATAAAGAACCAACTGGAGATGCACGACTTTCCAGATACTTCAAACCCTTCAAAAGAGAAGTCACTCCCTTCATAAACCAGCTTAAGACTCTCAGAGAAGCAAAATCCTTCCAGTGACACATCAACAAGAATCCTAACTTGCCTGCCAAAATCAAAACTCAACATTCAAGCCAACATAGAAGAACTACAAACATAGAATAACCTCCCATGACTCCTTAAGTTCAGCTCATTTCCAATAACCTTGTCTAGGGCATCCTTCCTAAAAATCCTCACATGGGCCCCTTCCTCGCCAGCAACCCAAAGAATTTCAAAAACAATACTCAAAAGCTACTAGCCTCTCGAAGGCCTCTTGAAAGCTGAAAGTGAAATTCAACTAAAAGAGCAAGGAGGACAAGAAGGAATAGCTTGCTCTACAGTTCCATCTTCTCCAGGCTAACTCTCCAGTTGCTCACACTCCACCTCAACAAAACCTTGCTCAGCAGATTCCCAGTACGATCACCCGAGTGTACTGGTCGCCTCCATCAACTCGAATGACAATAGCGCTAGTCCTATCCTTGGCCAAAAGTAGCTCTCGTCGCTGTCAGCTCAGCTATCACCTATTGTATAAATTATCATCCCACTTGTCAGCCAGCCTAAAGACAAGACAGGAAGAAAGAGACTCGATAAGGGTTCATCGACAGGTAAGAGGCATGTATAAAAAAATGGGTCCTTCAAAATCATTTTTGAAATAATTTTCTAGGTTTCTCAGAACTTTTCTCAAAATTTTTAAAATTTAAAAATCAATTTCAAAGGTTTCTTAAACTTTTAATCCTCAAAAAGTTTGTTTCAATTCCTGGTTTTCTAAACTTTTATCCTAAAAAAGTTTGGGTTTTAACTTTAATCCTTAAAAAGTTTCCGGTTTCAAACTTTTTCTTTCAAAAGTTTACTTTAAAATTTAAGTCTGGTTTCAAACTTTATCTGTCAAAATTTTACTTCAAAAATTTCAAATCCTACATAAAAAAAATATTCAAGTTCTGCTTTCAAACTTGATCCTTCAAAATTTTATCTCAAAAAATCAAATTCTGGTTTCAAACTTTTTCCTTCAAAAGCTTATCTCAAAAAATTAAATCCGGTTTCAAACTTTTTCCTCAAAAGTTTTAGATTCAAAATCAATCCTATTGGTTTCTTAAAACTTTTTCCTCCAAAAGTTTTTATCTACCATCAAATGATAGGGTTTCCTGGACTTTCTCCCCTTGCAAAAGAAAAAAGTTCAAGTCTAAGTTTTTTAAATTTTTCCATCAAAAAATATACTTATCAAGGTTTCTCGGGCTTTCCCCTTCAAAAGCCCTGTTTCAACGGTTTTCTAAACTTTTCCACAAAAAGTAAAAGTTTCTAAAACCCAGGTTTCTTGGGCTTTCCCCTTCAAAAGTTCCGTTTTAGAATTGTTTCAAAAATTTTTCTAAAGCTTTTTCTCCAAAAAGGTTCAAGTTCAAACATCTCGGTTTCCCGAGCTTCCTCCTTCAAAAGTCTGGTTTCGAATCAATTTCCTAGTTTTTAAAATTTTTTCCTTCAAAAAGTTTCTACCCAATTCAAATGTCCAGTTTTCCAGGCTTTCCCTTCAAAAGCCCCATTTCAAAATGCTTTCAAAGGTTTTCCAAACTTTTTGTCGAAAAAAAAAAGTCATTTAAAAAATCATCTTTAATTTAAAAAATTAGTTTCCAAATTCATCAACCTCGGTCCCTCCAATTTGCACATGACCCAAATAGGGCCCTTACTTTATCATTTTCTGTCTTTAGCAAGCAAAGACAGAAAAAGAGGGGCAGCTGTTAGCGCCCCATTTTGGCCACTCAACAATCTTTGATCTGACCGGAAGCACCTACAAACCAACACAAGCATACTCAAGCCTAAACCGGCTTTCCAGGTCCAATCCAATCAAACAATCGCTTAGTGGGCCCACTAGGCCCAATAGAGGCAAGATGACTAGAATGCCCCTCGTGCATTAGTCAATCCAATCCAGCTCGGCACGTCTTCCATAAGACGATAAGTCCATTCGAATTCAAAGTCAAATCCAATAGTCCCGTCATTCAAGAAAGTTGATTCCTCATTGACGGTAAGACCATTCAACCCAGTATGACACGATCACTGAGAAAGTTTATTCCCCGGATCGGTATAGCCCCTTTCACACTCATCTCTGGAAAGTACCTAAGCCCCCGAGATGGAAGAGTAGTTCACTTCTGGTGCCTGCTAGCCCGCCAATGTAGAATGTTCGTTAATCTGGCACGTTTTTTGAGAAAGCACAAAGCCCTCAAGAACAGAAGACTGTCCAAATTCGGCACGTTCTTTGAGAAAGCACAAACCCCACAACAATGGAAGACCATCCCAGTCCGGTATGACCTTCGAGAAAGTTTATTTCTCAATGCGGTAAGGCCCTTTCAAAACTGTCCACCGAGAAAGTATCAAGTCCTCAAATAAAAATTTAGACCAGATCCAGACCGATCAATACCGATGCTTGCTAGCCCGTCCTGGTAAAAAATGACCAGTTTGGGAAAGTACCAAGTCCTCAGAATGGTAAGACCATCTTCTAAGGCCATCCCTAGATGGTTCGGCATGTCGAGTGCCATCTAATTAACCCCGGTCCTTTCCCGGAGGTTCCCCGGTCAAAATAACCACTTTGCCTCTAGGCATCCAAACGCCCTAAGAAACTACACCGGCTTTGGCTATCAAATCGGTAACCCCCCAATTAACTCTAGTTAACCCCAGTTAACTCTGATTAACCTCAGTCAACCTTGGTCGACTCTGGTCACCCTAGTCAACTCTAGTTAACCTCGATTAAACTTTAGTTAACCCCGGTCAACTCTGGTCAACCTAGTCAACCTCGGTCAATCTTGGTAAACCCTGGAGTTCCCAGGATGAGGTGACTGCGATCTAGTCACTCTCTTCAACCACATTGGCTCTAGGAATCAAATCGGCAACCTCCGGGACACTTTCCAGAGTATCCCGTTCCATTTTTGGCCGAGCCTTGTCGTCCGACACTTTCTTTTTTGAACCAAAACCTCCTTGCTCTACTTCGAGTGACGCATGACTAATTTTTATTCTTAAGCCATTTCTAGAGGTGCACACCAACCCCCCAGGTTGTAAAAAGCGGTTACAAATCGACCAGTACCCAACAAGCCCCGTATCCAGCCTTTTTTCAGCCCTCATAAATGAGCCTGCACCACTCTTAGTGGCGCACAGCCAAACCTAAGTCATGCGCCACTAGAAGTGGTGCACATTTACCCCATTTTCGCACTATAAATATAGACCATCCCCCTCATTGTTTTGGGTCAAAAAAATATCTAGAAACTCTCACTCTCTCTTCAGACAGCTCCGGAAGCCCTATCTCTCTCTCTCTCTCGAAGTCCTATCGACTGAGCCCTGGCCTGAAGCTCCACCGAAGGTCTGCCCCGCTGCCCGTAAGCTCCCGACGTCTTCTCAAGACCGAGGCCCGAGCCTCCATCAAAGAAAGAAGAAACAAGAGAAGGTAATCCTCCATTTACCTTTCCGTATTCCCCACTGTCTCTTCTCCCTCCGAGCTCGCTTGGGTTCTTCTCATTTTTAACCCCCTTCTTTTAAATCCCCATTTCTTGCATGCTTGGAACAAGAGGACGCTAAGTCCATGTCGAGAGTGGATGAGAGGGGACTGTCGATCGGGAATCCCTTCTTGACTTTCACTCGCCTCATGGCATGGCCTTAGGGCCCTCTTGCAATGTGGTGATACCTATCCTTATATGATTCATGCCGTTAATGTCGTTGTCATACATTTGCATTTTTGTCATCTCTTTATCCCTAAAAACCGATTTCAAAGTTGCTTTCTAAAAATCACAATTCTAGGTTGATCCTAACCCTTTCATAGTTAGGGTTTTCTTAAAAAAGTGTGACATTTAAAATGGCTTCTAATAGCCTATATTGTTTTCTTTAAAAAAAAACACAATCCCTAAACGATCCTAGTTATTCCATGACTAAGGTTGTGTCGAGGAACATGTGACATTCAAAACGACTTGAAAAAGTCTACATTTTTGGCCTCGTGCCTTTGTTATTTTTCAAGTCACAAGCCTAAAGTGATTCTTACATTCTAATGGCTAGAATGGCTTTAGGCAAAGTGCGATATTCAATTGGATGTCTAAAATCCAATTGAGGGCTTATAACCCTAAAACATGTTTTTAAAAACTCATTTTTTGAACCATTTACAAAATTGGTGTTTGTCAAAACCCTAAAAGTCCAATCCTAGGAGAATTTCATTTTTGCCAACTTAGAAACCTTCTATTTTTAAACCAAAATCATACCTTTTTCAAAACCCTCAAAATCCTCAATTTCTAAATCAATGAAACCTTTCCTGTTCAAACCTTCCTTTTTAAAATCAATCAAATCAAAACATTCTATTTTAAATCCCTCAAATCACTCGTTTTTCAAACCTTCCAAATTTAGACCCTAAACCAACTCCTCCCATTTTAGAAACAATCCAAACTTACATTTTTCAAGCAAATAAAATCTTTTTCAAAAAAGGAACAAAACCTTTACAAATCTTTTCAAATCTTTCTGAAAGGAAACAAATCAAATCTTTTTCGAAAAGAAAACAAATCTTTTCCAAAAAGGAAATAAAATCTTTTCAAATAAAGTCTTTTTAAACCCAAGTGATGTTGTCCAAGATTACTCAATCTTATAAGTGTATTACCTAAGCTACACTCAAATTCACAAGGTTTACAACCTCTTTCAGATATAAGGATTTAATACAAAGAATAAACTCTCCTAAGAATAGATGAAACAAATTTGAGCTCACTTAAGAAACCCCCGAATGTATAAAAATAGAGTATTAGAAGCATTTAATAAATCTTCATCTCTAGCACTTGATCTTGTGTTATTCAACCTCTAAATGAGTTGGGAGTCTTCTATTTATAGCCCTCCTTCAAATATAGCCGTTGGAAATGATTTTGGAATGTTTTAATGCAAAATCGACTTGTCGCTTAGAAAATATGATCGTTGCGCCTAGATTTTTCTATTTTGGAGGCAAGATTGTCAGCAATCATCTTCCACATTGTTGACCATATCTTCAGACATTTTCTTGAACTTAAATCTCTATCAAGGTGTCAACCAACATCTAGCAGATCTTTTATTAAGACTTAGGGACTTTTACTAGATTAATTGAACATGAGGATCGAGGGTCTTTAGCATGATAGTGTTAGCTAGATGAAGTAGAGTGTTGACAAAGTTTTACATATTCTTCTATAATTCTTGAATCCGGTGTCAGCAATCAAGTATATTGTTGACAATATCTTCTAGATCTTTATCAATGTTCTTCACATAAATCTTTAAGGTGTCAACCATCTCACGTATTGTTGACAATGCCTTCTTCAAATCTGATTGCACTTCAGTTCTTTAATAACTGATTGCAAACCATCTTGAAACATTTCATAAGATCATTTATTCTTCTTTAGAAAGATCTTCCATCAATCTTCAAGGTGTTGGCAATCTTATTGGAAGTCCAATTCTGACTTTTGAAGGTGTCAACCATGTTAGCAGAGTGTTGACAAGAGCTTTGCACATGATCTAGGCAAGTTGATTCTTGAACAAGGTGTCGACCATATATGTAGGGTGTTGACAATAGTTATGTAATTATGTTCTTTTGAGGATCAAGGGTCTTCAGCAAGGTGTCAACTATTTTGAAATGTGTCGACCATCTTTTGAGCATATTCAATCTTCAATATCAAGAAACATCAAGGTGTCAACCATATATAAAAGGTGCCGACACTTCTATCTATAATTCTGCTTGATTTTCATTTATATGTTACCACTTCATTTTCCACTTCAGTCATCAAAGATAAGTTCTAAGTGAACTTGAAAACTCTTCAAATGATCTTCCTTGAATGCTTGAACAATGAACAACTTCTTAAATCCTTTTGAGGAATTCAATCTCTTAGGAATAGAACTAACCCATAAGGTTCTTCTATCAACTACTTCATGCTTCTAACAAGTCTTCAAATCATCATGATAGAATTCCAGAGCTTGCATCATTCTTTTCGACACTTGTTGAACTTCTTGAGCATCTTCAATATCTTTGGGAATAAGATTACCTAAGTAATCTTCATGTTGGGTACTCAATCAATCAACTCAATCATTTTCTTGTTATCGAATGATTATAATATAATCTGTACACTCAATTGAAATCATTGGATAACAACCATATGGTTTTGTTATAATCAAAATCAACATGGGGATCAACCTTGAGTCAATAGTGGCTAGTGATAATGTTATAGCTAGTGAGAACATTAGTAAGGTGGTGTGTGTTGTGTGTGGTAATTTTGATCATTGGATAACTGATTGTCCCACCATGTTGGTTTTTAGGGAGGTTTTACATGGCCAAGTTAATGCAATTGGTCAATATAACAAGCCGTATAACACTCAAGGAGGACAAGGTTAAGGGAACCCTTGTTCTTTAGTCTATAATTTAGGGTGGTGAAATCACCCAAATTTTGGTTGGCAAAATGAAGGGACATCCCAACAATGTCAATCTCCCCATATTCCCTATCAAAGCCAAGCACCACGCAATAGTAATACTATCGTGCCTTAGTTTTTGGCCCCGGGTTTGGATATTGACTAGGGCCAAACCTGACACTCTTTCTATTAGAGCTATTGTGCCCTGATTTTTTACCCTGAGTCTTAGTGTTGACTCGGACGAAACTCGATATTCTATCTGTTAGAACTTACCCTCAGAGGATGAGTGCAACCGAGTTTGAACTTAAAATACATTTGATTAAGGGCTTTTTGAAAATGGTTTTGGAGTCGCCACCTAACTTTGATAAAGGTGTGTTAGGTTACCTAAAACTAAGTAAAGTCCAAAGGCTAAACTTAGGGTTTTTGAAAAGGTATTGGAAAACTGTCATAAGAGAGGGTTTTTGGAAAAACAGGTTGGATAGCAACCTTTGGAGAATGTTTAAGCCCTTTTAGAAAATAACTCTGTATTGGTCTTTGAAAATAGTGATTCTAGGTATGGAAGTTTGTTGTGTGTACTGAAGATGACCGAACTATTACTCCACTCCGACTTTACGGTACCTACATGTCTAATCACCCTATATTCACTCACTTGAATCTCTAGTTCCTAATTAGTCCACTATGTCCACTTGAAAAGGTTTTAAAAATGGTGTTGTCAAAACTTTTGGGATGGATGATTGTCGCGCCCAGATTTTTCGCACTCGAGGAATACTCACACAAGCGGGAAAAATGCTGTACTCTCTCGTTAGAACTCACCCTCCTAAAAGAATGAGTGCGACTAGGTTTGAATTGAAAATTGATTTGAAATAAAGGGCTTTTGAAAAAGATTCGGAGTCGCCACCTAACTTGATTAAGGTGAGTTAGGTCACCTAAAAACTAAGAGTAATCCGAAAACTACACTTAGGGTTTTTGAAAAACAATTTTGAAAATATCTCCTCAAGAGAGGGTTTTTAGGAAAACGGGTTGTTTGGCAACCTTTGGAAAACATTTAGCCCTTTTTGAAAAATAACTCCTTTTGGTCTTTGAAATTAGTGATCCTAGGCTCGGAGGTTGGTTACGTGTAGGGAAGACGCACTAAGCTATCACCCTACCCCGCCCTTTCGGTACCTACATGTCAATCTACCCTAGATTCACCTATGAGAGTCTTTAACCAACTATAGTTCAATCCTACCCATTTTAGAAAAACAATGTTTAAAAAAACTAACATGATGCATGGTATGCAAGTGCAATAGAAGAGAATTGAAAAATAGATTTGAAAAGAGATTGATTTAAAATTGATTTGATTTGAAAATAGATTTGAAGAGATGGAATTGAAATTGAAAAGTTTGAAAATTTGGAAATAGAAATTTGGAATTAGAAGTTTGAAAGTAGATTGGAATTTGAGATTTGAAAAGATTTTGAAAAGCGCACCCATGGGGGTGGAATTGAAAGTTTGAAAAGTATTGTGATCGCACCTATGAAGGTTGCCTACGTATCCCTTTGGGGGAATCAGGTCAGTCGTAGTTCGGACAAGAGTCCGATTGAAAAGAGATTGATTTGAAGAGAGAGATTGGATTGGAAGAAAGAGATTGAATTGAAAACTGGATTTGATTTGGGATTAGAAGAGGAGATTGAATTTGAGAAGATTGGACTTGCTTTGGAAAGATTGATTTTGGAAAGACTTGGTTTTAGGAAACCTAGACTTAGGAAAGATAGGAGACCTAGGAAAGACTTGAGATTAAGAAAGATCAGATTGGAAGATCTTGAAAGATTTGGAAACTTGGAATTTAGGAAAAATTTAGATTAGGAAAGTTTCGAATTAGGAAAGTGTCATTTTTGGAAAGTTTGAAATTAGGAAAGTTTTAGGTTTAGGAAAGTTTTGAAATTAGGAAATGCTAGAATTAGGAAAGTTTTGAGCTTAGAAAAGCCTTAGATTTAGAAAGATTTTGAAGTTTTGGAAAGATTTAGAATTTAGAAAGCTTGGAAGTTTAGAAAGATTTAACTTAAGAAAGTTTCAAATTTAGAAAGTTTTGAATTTGGAAAGATTTGATATTTAGAAAGTTTTAGAGCTTTAGAAAATCTTGAGATTAGGAAAGGCTTGAATTTAGGAAAGGTTTTGAAAACTTGAATTTGGAAAGTTAAGATGTAAAAAGGGGGTTAAATTAAGAAAGGGTTGAATTTTAGAATTTTAGGAAAGATTTTTTATGTTCAAGTTTTGAAAACTTAAGGTTTAGGAAAGTGGAAGTTTAGGAAGGATTTGAATTAGGAAAGAGTTGAATTTTGAAATTTAAAGAAAGATTTAGAGTTTAGGTTTGGGAAACTTATGGTTTAGGAAGGTAGGAAATTAGGAAGAAGTTGAATTAGGAAAGGTTTGGGATTTGTTTCCAAAAACGGAGGATTGGATTTAGTTTCCTAAATGGGGAGATTGGATTTGGTTTCTTAAAGGGAAGATTTGATTTGACAAGGGTTTGGAAAGGGAGATTCTAGAAACCCTAGTTTTGAAAAATTATAGTTTTGACGTAAAAAAATAAGTTTTGAAAACATGTATAGTTTGGATGTGAAAACAAGAGGTTTTGGAAACCTAGGTTTGGGGCAAAGTTTGAAAGCCATATTTTTGGAAAGAAAATTAGGGTTTCCTAATTGTGGGTTCTAGGGAAAGAGTTTTTAGAAAGTGTGTTTTTAGAAACGTAGATTTTCTAGAAGGGAATCCTAGGAAGGAGTTTTTGGAAAGTGTGTTTGAAGAGGGAGTTTTTGGAAGGAAAATCCTAGAAGGAAATTTCTAGAAGGAAGATTTTGGAAAGAGAGTTTTTTGGAAAGATTTTTTGGAGAGAGTTTTTCTAGAAAGGTTTTTGGTTAAAGATTGTTGAAGAGAGTTTTTGGAAAGATCTTTGGGGAAGGTTTTTGGAAAGTGGATTTTGGGGAGAGGATTTTGGAAAGGAGTTGAAAAAGGGAGCTTTGAAAAATAGATTTTGAAAGGGAGTTTTTGAAAACCATTTTGGAGAGGAGAGTTTTAGGAAAGTATGTTGAAAAAGAGATTTTTAGGAAGAGATTTTTGAAGAGAGAGTTTTTTGGAAAGTATGAAAACGTCTCACTTTCCTAAAGCGATTCTAGCCATAAGAGGGCTAGAACCACTTTAAGAAAGTGGTTTTGAAAACAATAAGATTTGAAAATATAGACCAAAAAGGTCACTTTTAATGTAACACTTTCCTAAAGCAACCCTAGCCATGGAAAGGCTAGAATCACCCTAGAATCGTGGTTTTGAAAACAAGTTTTTGAAGAGGAGATTTTGATGCAATTTTGAAAACAAGTTTGAAAACTATTTGAAAAACAACTTTGAAAACGGTTTTTAGAAGATGCAAGACTATGATATGCACAATGCAATTTGGGGTCGTGAACATACAAGGTTAAGGCTTCACCACAAAATCAAGGGGGCCGGACCCACGTGGTCTTTGGTTAGACTAGAAGAAAGCCCCCGATACGGTGACTTTCCAATAGTCCAATCCTACACATGGACCAGGAATCCCCTTGTTTCAAGCATGCAAAGAAAGGGGGGGAAAGAGATGGGGGATTAAAATAGAGAAAACCCAAGTGGGTTGGAGAGAGAAGAGAGAGGGGGGAAGTGCGGAAACTTAAATAGGGAGCCTACCTTGTATCTAGTTTATTTTGCGGGCCGTGCGGTCTTCGGTCTTCGGTCTTCGGTTTTTGTCTTGATCTTCACGTTCAGTCTTTAGGAGTTGTCTTCAAGCTTTGGATGGCAGCTCTTCAAGTCTTCAAAGGATGGTTGAAGGCTAGTGTATGAGTGTATGGGGGAGTGTATAAGTGTATAAAAGGCTAGGGTTTGTGTATGGTGGCTAGGGTTTGAGAAAACCTAGGGAGGCTAGGGTTTTTGGAGGTGCTCGAGCTCTGTATATCGAAATATAGGATTCTTAGGTTAAGTTTGCAGACCCTTTTCACGTTGAATGAGGCTCTGTATTTGTAGAGGCTGGATAAAACTGGCGCCTGTTGCAGTGGCGCCAGGCCAAATTCTACACTGGCGCCACTCCTAGTGGCGCCAGCCAGTTAGGAAAGATTTAAGGTCGGCAAGCAACGTATCTTTGACTAGATTTGGGCGCCTGTACTAGTGACTACCATGCAATTTTTAGCCTGGCTTCACTAGGAGTGACTCCGGAAAGTCCGGGAATGATTTGGAGGAGTCGGGAATGACTCGGAAGGCCGGAAAGGAGCAAGGAACACTTAAAATAGTGTCCTGGAGATATTTGACTTGAAAAATGAAGATAGGATGTGTCGAAAAGGTCGACCGAGCCTTTAGGGGTAAAACGGTCAATCAGACTAAGAAACTGCCGGGGCGAACTCGGATTGGCCCGGAAAAAGACTTGGGATCTGGAAACATTATTTAGAATGTTCTCAAAGGTTGCCGGTTTGATTCCCAGAGCCGGCGTGGTCAGAAAAGGAGACCGGCCCACTAGGGGCAAAACGGTCATTTTGTACCGGGTTTGCCGGAACTGACTCGGAATGGTCCAAAAAGGTAAAGGAAGGTTGAGAATACTATAAAAAGTATTCTCGGGACATTACCGGTTTGATACTGAAAGCCGGTATGGTTGAAGAAGGAGACCGGCCCTCCAGGGACAAAATGATCATTTTGTACCGAGTTGGCCGGAACTGACTCGGAATGATCCGGAAAGGTAAGGGGAGGTTGAGAACACTATAAAAAGTATTCTCAGGAGGTTACCGGTTTGATACCCAAAGCCGGTGTGGTTCCCAGAGCATTCGGATGCGTAGGGCAAAATGGTCATCTTGATCGAAAAGTCTCAGAAAAGGTCCTAAGGGTAGTCTGGTCATTTTTCACCGAAGTGAGCTAACAGACACTGGTGTTGACCTGGGTTTTGAGTGTTTCCGCCACTCTCACGGTGTGAGTACTTCCGCTTCTCGGACGGGGTTGATGATTTGTGAGTATTTCTGCTACTCGGACGGGGTTGAGTATTTTCGCTACTCGGACGGGGTTGAGTATTTCCGCTACTCTAACGGGTTTGTGAGTTTTTCCGCTACTCTAACGGTTTTGTGAGTATTTCCACTACTCTAACGGTTTTGTGAGTATTTCCGCTACTCTAACAGTTCTGTGAGTATTTCCGCTACTCTAACGGTTTTGTGAGTATTTCCGCTACTCTAACGGTTTTGTGAGTAGTTTTGCTACTCGGACCGTCTCGAGGAATAAACTGTCTCGAAAGAGGGATTGGAAAGGGGTCTTACCGTCTCCGAAGAGACGTGCCTGGATTGGAGCCGTCTCGAGGAATAAACTGTCTCGAGAGTGGGATTGGAACGGGGTCTTACCGTCTCCAAAGAGACGTGCCTGGATTGTGAGTGTTTTCGCCACTCTAACGGTTTTGTGAGTATTTCCGCTACTCTAATGGTTTTGTGAGTGTTCCGCCACTCTAACGGTTTTGTGAGTATTTCCGCTACTCTAACAGTTTTGTGAGTGTCTCCGCCACTCTAACAGTTTTGTGAGTAGTTTTGCTACTCGGGACAGTCTCGAGGAATAAACTGTCTCGAGAGAGGGACTGGAATTTGAATAAGAAAGGACAATGCCCCTAAGGGCATTTTGGTCATTTTGCCTCTATTTGGGCCTGACAGGCCCGCGAAGCGATGGAAAGACGGAATTTGGACCTAGAGGATTAGTTTCGATTGGAATATGTCCACAATGACTTGAAAACAAGTCTGGACAGAGTGTAAACTGCCGAGCGGTCAAAAATGGGGTGCTTACAATGATGCATGATGCAATGCTAAGAAAATTTGAAAGAGACTTAGAGTTGGATTTTGAAAAGGGGTTATGACCGTACTTATGAAAGTTGCCTACGTATCCCGCTAGGCAAGAATCAAGTCAGTCTTAGTTTGGACAAGAGTTCGATTGAAAGGAAACTCGTGAGAGTCTTGGAATGTTTCAAAATTTGAACTTAAAAGAGTTTTGATTTAAAATTGGATGTTGGAGTGTTTTTAGAAACAGAACTTGAAAGTTTTTGAAGGTGCGGTTTTGACTTGTAAAAGCTCTTGTGAACTTGTGTAGAAAAGATTTTTAAAAATTTCTTTTTATATACTTTATGAAAGGTATGTTGATATTTTATTGCCTTTGAGACGTTAGTTATGCAGGAATTATACTACCTTAAGACCATGAGTTTAGGAAAATAATTTAGAAAAAGGGGTTAGAAACTTCTCTTAAGGTTTGAATATCTCACTTTACCTTGGGAAACCCTAACCATGGGAAGGTTCAAAATTGCGTCAAGAGTGTGCGGTTTGAAAATAGTTTTTGGAAAAGGTTATTGAATAATGTTGAGGGTTTAGGAACCTTAAAGTGAACCATGTAGGTCTCACTTGATGTATCATTTTCCTCAGGCAACCCTAACCATAAAAGGGTTAGGATCACCTTAGGATTGTGAGTTTTTGAAATTATTTTTGAAAATAGTTTTTTAAAAATGGTAAGTATCTAGTCATTTTAGATTGAGAAGAGTTTGAAATAACTTTTTAAAATATTTTTGGATTGGAATTAGGGTTTGAAAAATGGGCCCAGAGTTGCAATCTTGAAGCCATCTAAGTATGGTTGGGTAAAGTATGGTTAAAGTGGGTTAGATTGACATAGGGTTGGACCAATGAGGGCTAGGGTTTGATCCTAATGGTTTAGGTAACCTAGATTTTAGGCAACCTAGATTTGAAGATGACTTAGGGAGTTGGCTACATGCATGCACTTGAAATGGAAACTTTGAAAACTATGATTTTATGCAAGAAAAAGAAAGATATGATTTGAAATTGAAAAGGGAAAGTTTTATTTTTGAAAAGTTTTGAAAAAGAAAAGTTTCAATTTAGGAAAGTTTTAAAAAAGGAATGTTTCGATTTAGGATAGTTTTGTGTTAGGAAAGTTTTGAAAAATGAAAATTTCGATTTAGGAAAGTTTTGTTTTAGAAAAGTTTTGAAAAAGAAAAGTTTTGTCTTAGGAAAGTTTTGATTTTGTTTCCACAAAGGGATGATTGGATTTTGTTTCCAAAGGTGAAAGATTTGATTTCGTTTCCAAAAATAGAATATTTGATTTGTTTTTAGAAGTAGAAGATTTGATTTGGTTTTCAAAAATAGAAGATTTGATTTGTTTGAAATAAGAAGGATTTCACTTGGAAAATGTTTGATTTTATGGGAAATCTTTTGGAGACATTGGTTTGGAAATACCTCCAGAGAGTTATGCACTTTTTAAGAAAACATGATGTACCAATGATTTGCAAAAACGTTTTGATGCAATAAATGCAAGAATGAAGGTTAGAGATAAAACTAGGGTTTCCTAGGCATGAATTTCTAGGGTTTTGACCTTGGTTTCATGATGACAACACTTGGACTCACTTGAAATTGAGGTTTGGAAGAGATTTAAACAACTAGGTTTTAGAAAAGAATGGTTAGGGTTTGAAACCCTAATGTGTCTCTTTGAGGCATTTTTGAATGTCCCACATTCCTAAAGTAACCCTAACCATGTAAATGTTAGAATCATTTTGAGATTGTAATTTTGAAAGCAAGCTAGGGTTTGAAACCCTAATGTGGACGTTAGTAGTCATATTGAATATGTCACCGTCCTAAGAAAATCCTAACCATGAAAAGGCTAGAATGGCCCTAGGGCTTGTGATTTCTTGAAAAACAAGTTTGAAAATAGCTTTGAAAGTAACTTTGGGTGTAGTTTTGGAAAACGTTTTCGAAGACAGCTTTTGAAAACATGACGGCAGTGAACAATGTATGAACTTGACAATTATAATGCAATAGGGACATGAACATTGATAAGTTGATTTTATACTACTCAATTTAATATCTTTAGCATCTTATATGTTAGTTCTTTAGGATCTTTTATTAGATTTTTACTTGTTTTTATTCATATTTTGCAGATTAGAAAGATCAAGGTGATTATGCAAATTCATCGAATTTAGCTGGAAGAATCGATCAAAACATCGTGGAGGAGTGCTTGAACTCATTATATGTTTTTAACTCGATAGGAGACACAAAAGAGGACGATTCAAAGAGAGCTAAGACTTTTACTTGGTGTTAATTTGAGCTTGGAAGTTAAAGTGAAGAAATTGTGAAGTTATGATAGCTGGAGCCAACTCCTATTCTAAAGGAGGCGACTCTTGGTGAAAGTGAGCTAAAAAATAGCACCTTTGTTCAAAAGAATCGACCCATGGTTCAGCGGAGTCGCCTCCTTGACTGCCAGAATAAAAGTGAAGTTTCTGTTAAGAAGAGTAGACACTTTTAAACTCAGGAGTCGCCTCCTTGTCGCAGCAACAAATCTGGAGAAAAATTAGGGGATGAAGATTTGATGCGGTTATGGTGTTTTGGCCATAAATTTCAACTCAGATATTGGATTAAGGCGATTCTTGTGGCATTGCAAAGAAGACTTAAAGCTCTACAACTTTTATTTCATGAGAAATTTCATGAATCGAACTCAATCATGGTCAAAAGTGGGCCACAAGTTGACAAAAATATGAAACCTGCGAATTTAGCAATATTTCTTTCCTACTTGTAATAGGTTTCCTTTTTCTTTAAGACTCTTGGACTCTTAGAATATAAATAGGAGAGACAAAGGATAGAAGGGGGAGCCAATGGGAAGAGATTGAAAGAGGGAGATGGATAGAGAAGGATGGAATTATCGTTTTGAGGGATTTTGAACTTTCCCAAAACGTGCCTAGAGGCCAAAGGGGCAGGTTTGGCCATTTTTCACCGAGTCGGGCTAGCAGGTACCGGTGTTGACCTAGGTGTTGGTTTCCGAGACCACCCAGACTCGAAAAACTACCTGTGTAGTGTTGGTCTCCAAGAATGCCCATTCTTAGAGAGCTACCTATAGGGGTGGTGTTGGTTCCAGAGAACGCCTGGTCCCAAAAAGCTACCTGGAAGGGTGGTGTTGGTCTCCGAGAATGCCTGATCTCGAAGAACTACCAAATGACGGACATTCTACATTGGCAGGCTAGCAGGCGCCAAAAGTGAACCGTTTGGAATTTTTGATGAGGTGTTGGTCCCCAAGATCGCCTGATCTCGGGAAGCTACCTGGATGACGTTGGTTTCCGGGACCGCCCGGTCTGGAAAACTGCCTGGAATAATGGTGCTTAAGGCTCCAGCAGATCCTTGTGGACCCGAGAAATGACTAGTTGGTTGGATTGGAGATTGAAAGGCTCATCTTGAGCTTGCATGTGTTGTGATGTTGAAAACTGAATCCGGTCGGGCTGGAGATTGCCGAGCGGGCAAAAATGGGGTGCTTACACCCATCATGGAGATTGTCAAAAATCAACCAATTTCACCACAAGATCCGGCACTTAGAGTTCTATTCCCTCAACAACTCAAAAAGAATAAGCTTGATAAGCAATTTTCCAAATTTCTAGATGTGTTTAAAAAATTGCATATTAACATTCCTTTTGCAGATGCCCTTGAACAAATGCCAAGCTATGTGAAATTTATGAAGGACATCTTGTCAAATAAGAGGAAATTGGAAGAGTATGATACAGTAGCCTTTATTGAAGAATGCAGTGCAATTCTACAAAAGAAATTGCCTCCAAAGCTTAAGGATCCAAGGAGCTTCACTATCGCATGTTCAATTGAAAATTTTGTGTTTGAAAGAGCTTTGTGTGATTTGGGTGCAAGTATTAATCTAATGCCTTTGTCAATTTTTAGGAAGCTTGGATTAGGTGAGGTGAGACCTACTACGGTTTCATTGCAATTAGTGGACTGCTCAATAAAACACACGAGGAATTATTGAAGATGTGCTTGTCAAAGTGGACAAGTTTATTTTTCCAGCTGACTTCATCATTCTAGACATGGAGGAGGATAGGGAAATCCCCGTCATTCTGGCTAGACCATTTTTAGCGACTGGTCGAGCTCTTATTGATGTCCAAAGGGGAGAATTGCGGTTGAGGGTACAAGAGGAGGAGGTAACATTTAATATTTGTAATGCCATCAAGTATCCAGATATAGGTGAGAGTTGTTTTAGCATTCAAGCTATCGACTCTTTGGTCACCGAAGTGCTTCATTAACCAAAGGACCCGTTGGAAGCTTGTTTGGTTAGTCACAATCTGACTATGTTAGAGGATCCTGAAGTGCTAGAATATGCCTTGTGAATGGGTTCCTTTGGTCCTAACAACAGAAAATATTTTGAAGATTTGGGACAAGGACCCTTAAGGCCCCTTCCATTTATTGAGAAGCCACCCGAATTGGAGCTCAAACCTTTACCAGAACACCTTTGGTATGCTTATCTTGGTGAATCTTCTACTCTGCCGGTATTTATTTCATCTAAGCTTTCCACTGAAGAAGAAGAAAAACTGTTGAGAGTGCTAAAAAAACATAAGGCAACTATTGGGTGTACACTTGCAGATATTAAGGGAATTAGCCCTTCTGTTTGTATGCACCGGATTTTGTTGGACGAAGAATGCAAGCTGATGGTGGAGCACCATAGAAGACTTAATTCGACAATGAAGGAAATGGTATGTAAAAAGATCTTAAAGTGGTTAGATGCTGGAGTGACTTACCCAATTTCTGATGGCTCATAGGTTAGCCCTGTTCAAGTAGTGTTGAAGAAAGGAGGAATGACGGTAGTGAAGAATGCTAACAATGAGTTGATTCCTACAAGAACCGTCATCGGGGTGTAGAATTTGCTTGGATTATTGAAAATTGAACAAAGCCACTCGAAAGGACCACTTTCCTTTGCCATTCATTGATCAAATGTTGGATAGGCTAGCCGGGCATGAGTACTATTGCTTCCTAGATGGCTATTCGGGGTATAATCAAATAGCCATAGCACTGGAGGACCAAGAGAAGACCACCTTCACATGCCCGTACGGTACCTGTGCTTTTCGACGAATGCCATTTGGGCTTTGTAATATGCCAGCCACTTTCCAAAGGTGTATGATGGCAATCTTTTCAGATATGGTAGAGCGGATTATTGAAATTTTCATGGATGATTTTTCCGTATTCGGATCTTCTTTTGATGATTGCCTTGGGAATTTGGCATTAGTTTTGGCGAGATGTGAAGAATCTAACCTTGTGCTAAATTGGGAGAAATGCCACTTTATGGTAGAAGAGGGAATTGTCTTGGGTTATCGGATCTCTTCTAAGGGGATTGAAGTAGATAGAGCCAAGATTGAGACAATAGAAAAGCTTCCACCACCAACAACAATAAAGGGAGTGAGGAGTTTTCTTGGACACGCAGGATTTTATAGAAGATTCATAAAGGACTTCTCCAAGATTTCCAAACCCCTTTGTAGCTTGCTTGTGAAGGAAACTCCATTTGTCTTTGATGAAGAGTGTGAGAAGGCGTTCTTGTTACTTAAAGAGAAGCTTGTGTCAGCTCCAATTGTTGTAGCACCAGATTGGGATCTACCATTTGAATTGATGTGTGATGCCAGCGACTATGCGGTTAGTGCGGTATTGGGCTAGCGAAAGAACAAGTAGTTTCACACAATTTATTATGCTAGTCGGACCCTTAGTGAAGTCCAACTCAACTGCGCCACAACCGAGAAGGAGCTACTTGCTATAGTCTTCGCTTTTGACAAGTTTCGGCCATATCTCATTAGGAATAAGGTAGTAGTCTATACCGATCATTCAGCAATTAAATACCTTATTGTCAAAAAGGAAGCCAAGCCAAGACTCATCCGTTGGGTTCTCCTACAATAAGAGTTTGATATTAAGATTAAAGACAAGAAGGGAACCGAAATTTTGTGGCAGATCATCTCTTACGGCTGGAGTTAAAAGAGCAACTTGAGTCCCAACCACTGCCCATAGATGATAATTTCCCAGATGAGCAACTTTTTGCTATTTCTTCTAACAAGTCTCTACCTTGGTATGCAAATTATGTCAATTTTCTTGCAGGAAAAATAATTCCTCTGGATTTTTCTTACCAACAAAAGAAGAAATTCTTCTCGGAAGTCAAGCACTACTATTGGGAAGAACTTGAACTCTAAAAGCATTGTGCGGACCAAATCATTAGGCGATGTGTTCCGGAAGAGGAGATGGTAGACATTTTGATGCATTGCCATACACTAGAATGTGGAGGACATTTTGGAGCTCAACGGACCGCAGCTAAAGTTCTTCAATCCGGATTCTATTGGCCAAACTTGTTCAAGGATGCTCGTGCTTTTATTGCAACTTGTGATCGATGTCAACGTTCTAGGAACATATCTAGACGAAATGAAATGCCATTGTAGAATATTCTAGAGGTGGAGTTGTTTGAAGTTTGGGGTATGGACTTCATGGGACCCTTTCCTTCGTCCTATAATAACAAGTACATTCTTCTAGCAACAGATTATGTGTCCAAGTGGGTAGAGGCAATTGCAACTCCTACTAATGATGGAAAAATGGTGCTTAATTTTCTCCGAAAGAATATTTTTACCAGATTTGGTACCCCCAGAGCCATTATTAGCGATGAAGGGTCTCACTTTTGCAACAACCAATTTGCAGCTCTATTATTAAAATATGGTGTTAGACACCGGACGACATTGGCTTATAATCCTCAGACAAACGGACAAGCAGAGGTGTCAAATAGGGAGGTGAAGCAAATTTTAGAGAAAACAGTTAACATCTCCTGAAAAGATTGGGCTAAAAAGCTAGATGATACGCTATGGGCTTATCGGACTGCGTTCAAAACACCTTTGGGAATGTCTCTTTATCGGTTGGTCTATGGGAAAGCATGCCATCTTCCTGTAGAGCTCGAGCATAAAGCTTATTGGGCGATGAAACACCTAAACATGGATCTCCAAGCGGCAGGTGAAAAGCATTTTTTGCAAATTAATGAGATGGATGAGTTTCGCAATGAAGCTTATGAGAATGTAAGAATTTACAAGGAGCGGACCAAGGCTTGGCACGATAAGTACATTTCAAGGAAGGAGTTTCTACCTGGACAACAAGTTTTGATTTATAATTCATGGCTTTGCCTCTTTCCAGGAAAGCTCAAATCACGATGGTGAGGCCCATTCACAGTTGTTAAGGTTTTTCCTCATGGAGCGGTAGAAATAACTCATGATGAGAAGGGGACATTTAAAGTGAATGGACAACGTCTGAAGCCTTATCTAAATGGGAGATTTAATAGAAAGAAGACCACCATTCTCCTTGATTCGGCCTAGTAGAAGTGCAACAGTCAAGCTACTGACTATAACTAAGCGCTTCTCGGGAGGCAACCCAAGCATTTCTAAACCTTAGTTTTTGTTATTTTTAGTATTCCCTTCAAATTGTTGAGTGTTCTAATTTTTCTTGTCCTCCATTGTGTTGTGTGTTTAGGTTGCTGTTTGGGAAAGAAGAGAGGGAGAGGAAGTTTGATCAGTTTCCACCAGTGGTCAGGGAAGTTTCTTGTCGCCCTATATTTGCTTTCTTTGCTGCACATTGGGGACAATGAACACACTAAGTTTTGGGGGGGGGGGGTCACACTTGTGTTCTTTTGCTGTGATTGTTTTGTTTGGACTAAAAAAAAAAAAAAGGTATTGATTCGGTTTGATGACCAAATGCCCTTGATAACAACTTGATTGAACTAAACATGGTATTTGGAAAGTGATAAATTTTGTTTTTATCTAGATGCTTGACTCTTGTGTTGGTTTTCTATTGTTTATAATTCTTTTGAACACTTGGAGCACATAGCCTTGAGCACATATCTGTTGTGCTTACTTAGAGACAGTTTAGGTAAATCAAGAAAATTTATTTGATCTCAGTGAACTCTATAACCTGTTTGATTAACACTTGAGGCGAAATCCTAGACTTCACCATGTTATGGAAAGGATTTAGGCCATCTTTGGATCGTTTGAGCCTTTCAAGCTTACCTGACAAATGTTTATCCACAGTAGTCCCCTTTTGAGCCTGATTATTCTTTTCTTTGTCACCCACATGCTAGCTTAACTTTTTAATGATCTATATTCCTCGCACCATAAGCATGTGTTCTTTTCAATAAAAATGTTGAGATGAGCTACTGTATAGAGGAAGAATGAGCTTCAAGTGTGATTTGCTTTAAAAAAAAAAAAAAAAAAGAATACTACACTAGTTGCTAGTTGTTCAGAAAAGAAAGAAATAAGTTTGGGGGTGTAGTAGCGCAAAAAAAAAAAAAAAAAATTTGTGTGATAAGAGAAAGTGGAAAACAAGTTTCGTGATACTATTTTCGAAAGGAAAATTAGCTCTGCAAGGGTGTTAGGATGATTCATGTGCTTAGGGTGTTTTTAAGCCATAATAGTATCTATTACCATACCGTTACCCCAGCCGCACATTACAAGCTTAATAAAGTCCTAATGATCTTTGGTGTGATGTTAGTTTACATTAGTGGAGAGTGTTATGAAAAGAAAGTTTATGGAGTAAAGAAAAAAAAAAGATATTTTTCTGATTGCTTAAACCAATCGAAGTAGCGAATGGTTATGGGTAAAAGGTTATTCACACACACACATTGAAGGAAT
Organism: Euryodendron excelsum; assembly: GCA_033060915.1. Taxonomy (NCBI): domain Eukaryota; kingdom Viridiplantae; phylum Streptophyta; class Magnoliopsida; order Ericales; family Pentaphylacaceae; genus Euryodendron; species Euryodendron excelsum. The sequence goes on along the minus strand of CM065382.1, from coordinate 26,294,875 downwards.
CATGAATAAGGTGATGCTGACACTTGGTTTGAAATTCTAGAAATTAACAATGTTTAAAGCCTTCGTTGTGTTGTGAAATATGTGACAATCTTTGAGGCATGTTTTTGCAAATCGAACAGAGTCAGTATCAACTTATTAGTATCATATGTTTTATTCTTTTTTGCTCGAGGACTAGCAAAATGTTAAGTTTGGGGGTATTTGATAAGTTGATTTTATACTAATCAATTTAATATCTTTAGCATCTTATATGTTAGTTCTTTAGGATCTTTTATTACATTTTTACTTGTTTTTATTCATATTTTGCAGATTAGAAAAATCAAGGTGATTATGCAAATTCATCGAATTTAGCTGGAATAATCGATCAAAATATCGTGGAGGAGTGCTTGAACTCATTATATGTTTTTAAGTCGATAGGAGACACAAAAGAGGATGATTCAAAGAGAGCTAAGACTTGTACTTGGTGTTAATTTGAGCTTGGAAGTTAAAGTGAAGAAATTGTGAAGTTATGATAGCTGGAGCCAACTCCTATGCTAAAAGAGGCGACTTCTGGTGAAAGTGAGCTAAGAAATAGCACCTTTGTTCAAAAGAATCGACCCATGGTTCAGCGGAGTCACCTCCTTGACTGCCAGAATAAAAGTGAAGTTTCTGTTAAGAAGAGTAGACACTTTTAAACTCAGGAGTCGCCTCCTTGTCGCAGCAACAAATCTGGAGAAAAATCAGGGGATGAAGATTTGACGTGGTTATGGTATTTTGGCCATAACTTTCACCTCAGATATTGGATTAAGGCGATTCTTACGGCATTGCAAAGAAGACTTAAATCTCTACAACTTTTATTTCACAGAAATTTCATGAATCGAACTCAATCATGGTCAAAAGTGGGCCACAAATTGACAAAAATATGAAACCCGCGAATTTAGCAATATTTCTTTCCTACTTGTAATAGGTTTCCTTTTTCTTTAAGACTCTTGGACTCTTAGAATATAAATAGGAGAGGAAAAGGATAGAAGGGGGAGCTGACGGGAAGAGATTGAAAGAGGGAGATGGATAGAGAATAGCGAATATCAAAAGGAGAAGGGAGCTGAGTTCTTGAGTTTTTCTTTCTTCCGAATCCTTTTCAATTTCTTGATGTCAAACTTTTTGATTATGTTTTTATTCGGTTTTATTATGAACTAATTTATATTTTCTAGGGCTACGATGTAGCCTAACTATGACTATGTGAATCTTTTCTTTCATTGGATTAAACTAGTAGTTGTTTCATATTGTTGAGTATTTCACTCTGGACTTAATGCCTGTGAATGATTGATCACCATTTACATGATATGGGATTCAATTTGAGACTGAGAAGTGATAATTGTTTCAACCTATGTTTGAGATACCATAAGTAATCTGTAGGATAGAGATATCTATGGACTTGTGTAATCTTTATGAGGGTTCTTTGCTCTTAATGAAATTTGACAAGTTCAGAATTTTCACAGAGATGTAGAAAGTTTACTTGTTGGATTATTTCGTTAATGCTTGAGAAAGATTAGTGAATAAGTCAGAGGAACTCGATTATCAACAATAGGAAATAGTTATATTTAATCTAATTAGGAAGTTCGCGTAGGATTAATTATGGTGAATCGGAAACCATAGAAACTTGTTTTATAGATCTCAACGTGCTTCTTTAATTTTGTGATTTTAAGTTTTCTAGTTCAACAACTCATTCCTATTTGAATTATCAAATAGATCATAATTTAATCAATTTTGGTACTTATTAGTAATTTTTCAATCGTCGTGGGACGATACTCTTACTCATTCACTTTATTACTTGTTACGATTCGTGCACTTGCGATTCCAACCAACAAACATACAAGGTTAAAGACTTCACCACATTGTACGGGGCCTCAAGACCACACCATGATTGATTAGGCTAAAGGAAGACTCCTAACACAGTGGTCTCCCCAAAGCTTCCCATAGGCATGGACCTAAGGTCCGCTTATCTAAAGCATGCAAGAAGAGGGGATTAAAAGAGATAATAGCCCAAGTGGACTAAGAGGGAGAAGAGAGAGAATGGGAGAGCACAAACTTAAAGAAACCCTACCTTGTCTTCTTGTTAGCTTGAATGCTTCAATGGAGGATTTCGTTCAACTTTGAGATGGCCTTCGAGAGCTTCCAAGGGTTGGACTTGATCTTTAATGAAGTTAGGAGGCTAGGGCTTGAGAGAGCCTTGAGAGAATTAGGGTTTTTGGAGGATTTCAGGGGCTATCTTGAGAGAGGCAGCGTTCTTTTTGCAATGTTTTGGACCTAGAATATGCTTAGGGGTGGCTTGTATTTATAGGCCAAAGTTAAGAAGGTGGCGCCATTAGAAGTGGTGCCTAGCCACTTGCTGGCTTGGTGTCACTAGGAGTGGCGCCATCCCTGAATGGTAGTGATCTTTGAGATTTGATTCGATCTTGGGTGCAAGGCTTAGATCTGGGCGCACTCCCAGTGGCTCGCAGCCATTTCTTGGCCTGGCTCTATTATGAGTGGCTTTGGTCTGATTTGGAAAGTTGCTAGGCTATGGGGCCTAGTTGAAAAAGAGATGGAGCACCTGGGAATACCCCGGGGGTTACCAGTTTGATACCTAGAGCTGGAATGGTTGAAAAGTGTGATCGGCCCACTAGGGACAAAACAGTTATTTGAATCGAAAGTATCAGAATGGGCCTAGAATGGATTGGGATAGCATTCAAAGGTTGAAAATACTATTAAGAGTGCTTTAAAGGATTACCGGGTTTGACATCCAGAACTAGTGTGGTTGAAAGAGATGACCGGCCCACCAAGGGCAAAATGGTCATTTGGACTGTGAAATACCAAAATTGTTCTGAAGTCAATCGAGATGGGATTCCAAGGTTGGGAATACTATCAAGAGTGTCCCATGGGTTACCGGTTTGATACCCAGAGCCAGAGTGGTTAAAAAAAGTGACTGGCCCACTAGGGGTAAAACAGTTATTTGTATCAGGAGACATTGAGATCGATCCAGAGTCAAACAGAAGGGGATTTGGAGGTTGGGGATACTCGTGGGAGTACCCCTAGAGATTTACCAGTTTAATATCTAGAGTCGGTGTGGTTGAAAAGGATGACCGGCCTCTGAGGGGTAAAACGGTCATTTAAATTGGGGGACCTCGGAACGGACCCGAAATTGATTGGAATGGCATTCTAAGCATGCCGGATTGTCTGGGACAAACTTGAAAGGGTTGGATTTATCATTCTGAGGACTTAGATATCCTCTCCAAGAGCATGCCAGATTGAATTGGATTGGAATGACGCCTTAGGGGAATTTTGGTCACTCAATTTCGATTGGGCCCTCTGGGCCCGAGAAGCAGTTGATTGGTTGGACTAGAATCTAGAAAGCCAGTTTGGACTTGAATGTGTTTGTGAAGTTTGAATGTGAGTCTGGTCGGGTCGGAGATTGCCTAGCGGGCAAAAATATGGTGCTTACAAGAACTCGCCCTCCTTGCGATGAGATTTGAACTTGAAATTGATTTGATTAAGGGCATTTGAAAAATGGTTTAGAATCGCCACCTAACATGGTTAAAGGTGTGTTAGATCACCTAAAATTAAGTGTAGTCCGAAGATCAAACTTAGGTTTTTGAAAATGATTTGAAAATGTTCTCTTAAGAGGTGTTTTAAAAAATTAGGTTATTTGGCAACCCTTGAAAACATTTTAAGCCCTTTTTGAAAATTGACTCCGATCTTGGTCTTTGAAATAAAGATCTATGGTTCGGAGGTTGGTTACGTGTACAGAAAATATCCTAAGATCATCACCTTACCATGCCCTTGCGGTACCTATATGTCTATTCACCTTATGTTCACTCACTTGAATAACCAGTTTTTAATTGTCTAATTATGCCCACTTTAAAAAGTTGTGAAAAGGGATTTTTGTCATCACTTTTGGAAAGAATGATGCATGATGCAATTTGAAAAAAAGTAAGGAAGAAAGTTGAGATTGGATTTCGAAAAGCCCTTGTGAACTTGTCTTGAAAAGGTTTTTGAAAATTGGTTTTTATGTACCTTATAAAAGGTATGTTGATGTTTCATTGTCTTTGAGAGGTTAGTTATTAAAAACTAAACTCCTTTAAGAGCATGAGCTTTAGAAAGCATTTTTGGAAAGAGGGGCTAGAAACTTTCCTTGTTTGAATATCTCTCTAGATCTTAGACAACCTTAACCATAGAATGCCTAGGATCGTTTCAAGAATGTGATGTTTGAAAATAGTTTTTGAAAAGGGTTTTGTAAAAAATTTAGGATTTGAAACCCTAATGTGAATCTTATAGATTTCATTTCATGTATCACTTTCCTTAGGAAACCCTAACCAAGAAAGGGTTAGGATCACCTTAGGATTGTGTGTTTTTTAAGTCACTTTACAAATAGTTTTTAAAAATGGTAAGTGTCTAGTGTCATGCCCTAATTTTTCACACTCGAGAAGACAAGTGAGAAAAACACGGTACTCTCTCATTATAACTCATCCTCCTAGAAGGACGAGTACAACTAGGTTTGAATTAGAAATGGACTTGATAAGGGCTTTTGGAAAAGATTTAGAGTCATCACCTAACTTTGTTAAGGTGAGTGAGGTCACTTAAAACTAAGTGCAATCTGAAGATTAAACTTAGGATTTTTGAAAAGGTTTTGGAAAACTTCCTCAAGAGAGGGTTTTTTTTTTTTTTTTTTGTGTGGAGAAAACAGGTTGTTTGGCAATCTTTGGAAAGATTTAAGCCTTTTTTGAAAATAACTCCGTTTTGGTCTTTTGAAAATAGTGATGCTAGATTCGGAGGTTGGTTACGTATAAGGAAGATGCACTAGGCTATCACGTTATCCCGCCCTTGCAGTACCTATAAGTCTTTTTACCCTAGGTTCACTTATTTAGAATCTTTAATTATCCATTGTCCAATTATATCTACTTCGAGAATTTTTAGAAAAAGGTTTGATATGCTGCATGACATCCAAGTGCAAGAAAATGATTTGATTTTGAAAATAAATTTGAAAAGGGGATTTGAAGTTTGAAAAAGGTTGTAGAAATTGGAAACTTAAAAAAAGTTGTAACTGCACTCAAAAGGGTTGCCTACGTATTCCTTTGTTAGGAATTAGGTCAGTCATTTTTTGGACTTGGGTTCCTATTGAAAATAGACACTTTGGAGTCTTATTTAATTTGAAAAGACACTTTGAAGCCTTTGAAAAGTTTGATTTGAGCTATGATTAGAAGATTTGAAATTGACTTTGATTTGAAATTGAACTTTGAAGTAAAACTTGAACTTGACTTAGAAAGATTGAGTTGATCTTTGAAATCATCTTGATTTAAATTGAAGTTTAAAAACCATCTTGGTTTAGAAAAGAGTTGAAACTTCCTAACTTTGGATTAGGGTTGAACTAGGGTTTTGGCCTCTTAGGGTTTATGCCACCTAGGGTTGAAACATGTACTTGAAATAGAAAGATTTGAATTTAAAAAGTTTTGATTTTAGGAAGGTTCTAAATTAGAAAAGTTTTGAATTAGGAAAGTTCCAAATTAAGAAAGTTTTGAATTAGAAAAGTTTTCAAATTAGGAAAGTTTTGAATTAGGAATGTTTCCTTTTTAGAAAATGATTGATTTTGGAAAGATTTGAATTTAGAAAGTTTTGAATTTAGAAAGATTTGAAATTTGGAAAGATTTAGAAGTTTGAAACTAAGAAAGATTTGAAATTAGGGAAGATTTGATTTCTATTTTCTAAAGTTGAAGATTGGATTTTATTTCAAAAAATAGATGATTTGATTTTATTTCCAAAATTGGAGGATTTGATTTGGTTTCCTAAATTGGAAAATTTGATTTGGTTTCCTAAATTGGAAGATTTGATTCGACATGGAATTAGAAAAGTTGAGTTTTAAAAATCTTGAATTTGGAAATCTATAATTTGTGGCACAATAGAAAGTCATGATTTTAAGAAAGAAATCAGAGTTTCCTAATCATGGATTCTATGGTTTGACTTGGACTTCAAGATAAGGAGTTTTTGGAAAGTAGATCTTTGAAAAGAGTTTTTAGGAAGTGAATTTGCAAAAGTATTTAGAAAGAGGTTTGAATATGAATTTTTGCAATTATCTTGAATATCACACTTTCTTAAAACCATTCTAATCATGAAAAACTTAGAACTATTCTAGGGTTGTGATTTAGACAACAACTAGGGTTTGAAATATGGACTGTAACGATCACATTGAATGTAATGCTTTCCTAAAACAACCTTAACCATGGAATGGTTAGAATCATCTTAGAATTATGATTTGGATAAAAACAATTTAGGGTTTGAACCCAAATTTGAATTTTGATGGTCACATTGAATGTAACTCTTTCCTAAAACAACACTAATAATGAAATGTCTGGGATCATCATAGGAGTGTGGTTTGGAGAACAAGTTTGAAAGAAAGAGATTTTGAATACAAGTTTTGAAAGAGAACTTTGATGCAAACTTAAATGCAATGTATGAACACGACAACCATAATGTAATAGGGTCATGAACATACAAGGTTAGGCTTCACCACATAATCAAGGGGGCCGAACCTACACCGTTTAGGTTAAACTTGAAGAAAGCCCCCAGCATGGTGACTTTCAACATGTCTTCCTAAGTATGAACTGGGAAGTCCCTTTGTTTCAAGCATGTAAGAAGAGGAGGTAGAAGATGTGGATTAAAATAGAAGAAAACCCAAGTGGGTTAGGAGAGAGAAGAGAGAGGGGGATTACATAAATGAAATTGAATACCTGCCTTATCTTCTCTTTGCTTTGATGGCTATGTTTGCCTTGAACCTTGAGAGCTTTGAATTTGCAGCACTTTGATCTTCAATAGATTCTTGAAGGCTTGGATTGGAGTGTATCTATTGTATGGAGGCTAGGGTTGGAGTGTATAGAGGCTAGGGTTTGAGGGGGCTTGAGAGAATTGGGATTTTAAGGAAACTCGAGCTCTGTTTTTAGTGAGGTAGAGTTTCTACAGTCATTTTGTGGACCCAGAATACGCAGGGGAAGGGTCTGTATTTATAGGCAATTGAAATAGTGTCTAGTGCCTAGGCTATTTTTTGGCTTGGCACCACTACTAGTGGTGCCGGCCCCTTGTGATACATGACAGAAGATTTGGGTGCCTGTCTTAGTGTCTACCATGCAATTTTTGGCATGACTTCACTAGGAGTGACTTTAGAAAGTCTCAAAATGATCTGGAAGGTTCTGAGTAACTAGACTCAGCCGGGAATGGACAGGAACCCCTGAAAGTGTGTCATGCCTGCTCCTAATCATGCGTCATTAACACCATCTTAGGACGAACATGATCGCACAGGTCACTTATCTGTAAGTGAAAACCTCAACATAATCCCAAAGATAAAAATCTTATACGAATAAATAATATCATATGAAATAAATAAAGACCATCTCATAATCCTCCAACATACATTATTAAGAGAACTCTTAATGCACACTTATGAATATTTACAAAACCACAAAATAAACAAACTTTAATAAAACTTTAATACAATGTACAATAATGTACATAACTAATAACTCAACTAAAGAGCTTCTCGAAACTCCCCAACTTAACACCAGCATCAACACCAACAATGGACTGAATATCTCCCATTTTTCTGCAAAACAACCTGTGTGGGTGTGAGCTATATATCAACGTGCTCATAAGATAATCAAACTCATAACAATTGAATGACAGATATTAAATAAATAATCCACCAATAGATAAACCACCACTGAAATGTAATATCTCCTCATGTGATGCAATGTATGACACATCACAAATGTGCACGCTATTTATGATAACATTGGCCCAATATATCGATGGCTTGTTATCAAAGGATGTCCCTTTTTCAACAACCTTTAAGTTAGCTCCCACTCAACTGAACCTTAGGTTAGCCTCCACTTGGCTAAACCTCCTCTATGCAATACAAAGTATGCACACAATGTATGAATTGCATGCAATTATCACCTCATAATCAAGCAATCACCACCAATATAGATAATAAGACATTCAAGTCTATATAAGAAAGAATATCTTTAAATCTCACCTGATACTGTCTTATACACACTGTCGAGTCACTCACTTGATTGAACCGGAGTGTTTTGATCCGTTTATGAACCTACCAAATACCACCATATCAAACTTGATGAAATAGATGTTATAATTAATAACCAATGTATGACTATAGCTTATACACCTTAAACATGTAATTTAGAACACCAATAATGCATTAGAACTCAATAGGATGTTAAACCATTCTCTGATGCAATGTAAGGTCAACTTTAAATGATAATATCTCACATTATACAAGGAGTTAAAGTACCAACTTTATATCAATAGAAAGAGCTATAAATTTACTTTCTAACACTTCAAACAGTGCATCAATCCGAGTTTCCTAGAGAAAGTTATGGACATTTCACTAACGAGTGTCAAAGTCGTCAGAAGGAGTTCGCTGGGGTGAGAAGGTAGCGAGACTTACTGGATAAATAAGTTTGCTGGGCCAAGAAGGTAGCAAGAAGGTAGCGAGACTTACTAGATAAGTTCGCTAAAGTGAAAAGGTAGCGAGATCTGCTGGACATGGCTTGAAATAGCTTCCCAATCCAAGGTTTCTCCACTCCAATTCATCCCAACAATTCACATAAGCTCACCAAAGACTCCAAAATGCAATACCAAGCTAGAAGTAATATTAAAGACAACAAAAAACATATTCACCAAGATGAATCAATGCTTTTACCATGAAAGCCCTCACCCCCTTTTCTCCTCCATCACTTCAATTCTCACCTTCATGGTATGAATTGATAAGTTAACATACACAATCAACAAATATGCAATGAAACAAACATAAACATGAGATCTCTCACCTTTAACAATGAAATCACAAGCTTCCCCTTCAAATTTCTTTTCTTCTCTTCTTACCTCTTCTTTTTCTCTCTTCTTCTCTCTCTTCCAACATTCGTAAAACCAAGCTCCTCTCCCTCTTGTCTTGCAAGACACAAAATAGATACAATGTGTATCTATTATCCACACATGTGACTGTAAGCACCCCATTTTTGACCGCTCGGCAGTCTACACTCCGTCTAGACTTGTTTTCAAGTCATTTTGGGCATATTCCTATTGAATCCAATTCTCTAGTTCCAAATTCCGTCTTTCCATCGCTTCGCGGGCCTATTAGGCCCAAATAGAGGCAAAATGACCAAAATGCCCTTGGGGGCATTGTCCTTTCTTATTTCAATTCCAATCCCTCTCTCGAGACAGTTTATTCCTCGAGACGGTCCGAGTAGCAAAACTACTCACAAAATTGTTAGAGTGGCAGAAACACTCACAAAACCGTTAGAGTAGCGGAAATACTCACATCGTTAGAGTGGCGGAAACACTCAAAACCCAGGCACGTCTCTTCGGAGACGGTAAGACCCCTTTCCAATCCCTCTCTCAAGACAGTTTATTCCTCGAGACGGTTCCAATCCAGGCACGTCTCTTCGGAGATGGTAAGACCCCTTTCCAATCCCTCTCTCGAGACAGTTTATTCCTCGAGACGGTCCGAGTAGCAAAACTACTCACAGAACCGTTAGAGTAGCGAAAATACTCCGAGAACCGTTAGAGTAGCGGAAATACTCAGAGAACCGTTAGAGTAGTGGAAATACTCATAGAACCATTAGAGTAGCGGAAATACTCACAAATCATCAACCCCGTCTGAGCAGCGGAAATACTCACAAATCATCAACCCCGTCCGAGTAGCGAAAATACTCATACCGTTAGGGTGGCGGAAACACTCAAATCATCAACCCCGTCCGAGTAGCGGAAATACTCACACCGTTAGGGTGGCGGAAACACTCAAAACCTAGGTCAACACCAGTGGCTGTTAGCCCACTTCGGTGAAAAATGACCAAATTACCCTTAGGACCTTTTTCGAGACTTTCGATCAAGATGACCATTTTGCCCCCAAGCATTCGGATGCCCTGGGAACCACACTGGCTCTGGGTATCAAACCGGTAACCCTTTGAGATTGCTTTTTATAGTGCTCTCAACCTTCCCTTCTCTTTCCGGATCATTCCGAGTCAGTTCCGGCCAACCCGGTACAAAATGACCGTTTTGCCCCTAGAGGGCCGGTCTCCTTCTTCAACCACACCGGCTCTGGGTATCAAACTGGTAATGACCCGAGAATACTTTTTATAGTGTTCTCAACCTTCCTTTACCTTTTCGGACCATTCCGAGTCAGTTCCGGCGAACTCGGTACAAAATGACCATTTTGCCCTTGGTGGGCCGGTCTCCTTTTCCGACCACGCCGGCTTTGGGTAGCAAACCGGCAACCTCTGGGAACATTCTAAATAATGTTTCCAGATCCCAAGTCTTCTTCCGGGACAGTTTGAGTCTGTCCCGGCAGTTTTCCGGTCCGGTTGACCGTTTTGCCCCTAAAGGCTCGGTCAACCTTTCCGACACATCTTATCCTCACTTTTTGAAGTCAAATACCTCTAGGAAACTATTTTAAGTGTTGCTGCTCCCTTCCGGCCTTCCGGGTCATCCCCAACTCCTTCAAATCATTCCCGGACTTTCCGGAGTCACTCCTAGTGAAGCCAGGCTAAAGTTTACATGGTAGTCACTAGTACAGGCGCCCAAATCTAGTCAAAGATACGTTGCTTGCCAACCTTAATTGTTTCCTAAATGGCTGGCGCCACTAGTAGTGGCGCCAAGCCAAAAAATGGCCTGGCGCCACTATTAGTGGCGCCAGTGTATAATTTGGCCTGGCGCCACTGCAACAGGCGCCAGGCTTGTCCAACTCTATAAATACAAAGCCTCGTTCAACGTGAAAAGGGTCTGCAAACTTAACCTAAAAATCCTATATTTCGATACACAGAGCTCGAGCACCTCCAAAACCCTAGCCTCCCTAGGTTTTCCCAAACCCTAGCCTCCTATACACCTATACACTCCCCATACACTCATACACTAGCCTTCAACCACCCCTCGAAGACTTGAAGAGCTGCCATCCAAAGCTTGAAGACAACCCTTGAAGACTGAAGGTGAAGATCAAGACAAAGACCGAAGACCGAAGACCGCACGGCGCGCAAAATAAACAAGATACAAGGTAGGCTCCCTATTTAATTTTCTGCACTTCCCCCCTCTCTCTTCTCTCTCCAACCCACTTGGGTTTTCTCTATTTTAATCCCCCATCTCTTTCCCCCCCTTTCTTTGCATGCTTGAAACAAGGGGATTCTCGGTCCATGTGTAGGATTGGACTATTGGAGAGTCACCGTGTCGGGGGCTTTCTTCTAGTCTAACCAAAGACTACGTGGGTCCGGCCCCCTTGATTATGTGGTGAAGCCTTAACCTTGTATGTTCACGACCCCAAATTGCATTGTGCATATCACAGTCTTGCATCTTCCAAAATTCGTTTTCAAAAAGTTGTTTTCAAAAATCGTTTTCAAACTTGTTTTCAAAATTGCATCAAAAGCTCTTTTTCAAAAACATGTTTTCAAAATCACAATCCTAGGGTGATTCTAGCCTTTCCATGGCTAGGGTTGCTTTAGGAAAGTGTTACATTAAAAGTGACCTTTTGGTCTATATTTTCAGGTCTTGTTGTTTTTAAAACTGCTTTCCTAAAGTGGTTCTAGCCTTCTTATGGTTAGAATTGCTTTAGGAAAGTGAGATGTTTTTACACCTTCTAAAAACTCTCTTTAAAAATCTCTTCCTAAAAATCTCTTTTTCAACATACTTTCCTAAAACTCCCCTCTTCAAAATTGATTTCAAAAACTCTCTTCCAAAATCTATTTTTCAAAACTCTCTTTTTCAACTCCTCTCCAAAATCTTTTCCTCAAAATTAACTTTCTAAAAATACTCCCTAGATTCACCTTCCTAAAAACTCTTTCCAAAGATCTTTCCAAAAACTCTCTTTCCAAATTCACTTTCTAAAAATTCCTCCCTAAGATTTCTCTTCTAGAAAATCTACGTTTCTAAAAACACACTTTTTAAAAATCCCTTTTCCTTAGAGCCCAAGTCAAGCCCTAGAACCCACAATTAGGAAACCCTAAATTTTCTTCCCAAAAACATGATTTTCAGACTTTGCCCCAAACCTAGGTTTCCAAAACCTCTTGTTTTTTACATCAAAACTATACATGTTTTCAAAACCTATTTTCTACGTCAAAACTAGAATTTTTCAAATCTAGGGTTTCTAGAATCTTCCCTTTCCAAATCCTTGTCAAATCCTATCTTCCCTTTAGGAAACCGAATCAAATCTCCCCGTTTAGGAAACTAGATCCCGTCCTCCGTTTTTGGAAACAAAATCAAATCTTTTCTTTTTTTTTTAAGAAACTAAATCCAATCCCCTCCTAATCCCAAACCTTTCCTAATTCAATTCCTTCCTAAACCATAAGTTTCCTAAACCCAAACTTTAAACCTTTCCTTAAATTTCAAAATCCAACTCTTTCCTAATTCAAAACCTTCCTAAACTTCTACTTTCCTAAATCTTAAGTTTCCAAAACTTGAACGTAAAAATCTTTCCTAAACTTTAAAACTCAACTTTCCAATCTTTCCTAATTCAACCCTTTCTTAATTCTACCCTCCTTTCAAATCTTAACTTTTCAAACCTAAGTTTTCAAACTCTTCCTAAACTCAAACCTTTCCTAATTTCAAGACTTTCTAAAATTCAAACTCTAAAACTTTCTAAATCCTAAATTTTCTAAATTTCAAATCTTTCTAAAATTCTAAGCTTCCTAAATTCAAAACTTTCTTAAGTTAAATCTTTCTAAACTTCCAAACTTTCTAAATTCTAAACTTTCCAAAACTTCAACATCTTTCCAAATCTAAGACTTTTCTAAACTCAAAACTTTCTTAATCCAAACTTTCCTTAATTCGAACCTTTCTTAGTTCAAACATTTTCTAAACTGAAAACTTTCCTTTTTCAAATCTTTCCTAAAACGAAACTTTCCTACTTTCAAAACTTCCCTAATTCAAAACATTTCTAAATTCAAAACTTTTCGATTTTCAAGACTTTCCAATTTCTAAACTTTCTTAAATTCTAAACTTTCCTAATCTTAAAACCTTTCTTTTTTTTGAAACTTTCTTAATTCGAAAACTTTCCAAAAATGACACTTTCCTAATTCGAAACTTTCCTAAATCGGACCTTTGCTAATCCAAATCTTTCCTAAATTCCAAGTTTCCAAATCTTCCAAGTCGAACATTCCAATCCAATCTTTCTTAATCTCAAGTCTTTCCTAGGTCTCCTATCTTTCCTATGTCTAGGTTTCCTAAACCTCCATCTTTCCAAAACCAAGTCTTTCCAAAATCTATCTTTTCGAATCAAAGTCCAATCTTCTCCATTTCAATTTCCAATCTCTTCTTCTGATTTCAAATCAAAATTCAATTTTCAATTCAATCTCTTTCTTCCAATCCAGTCTCTCTCTTCAAATCAATCTCTTTTCAATCGGACTCCGGTCTGAACTACGACTGACCTGATTCCCCCAAAGGGATACGTAGGCAACCTTCATAGGTGTGGTCACAATACTTTTCAAACTTTTAATTCCACCCTCATGGGTGTGGTTTCCAAAATCTTTCCAAATCTCAAATTCCAATCTATTTTCAAAATTTCAATTTCAAAATTTCAATTTTCAAATTTCTACTTTCAATTTTCAAACTTTCCAATTTCAAATTCTATCTCTTCAAATCTATTTTCAAATCAAATCAATCTCTTTTTAAATCTATTTTTCAATTCACTTAACTTGCACTTGCATATCATGCATCATGCTAAATTAGTTTTCAAGCATTGTTTTTCCAAAGTGAATGGGATTGAACTATAGTTAGTCGAAGACTCTTATAGGTAAATCTAGGGTAGATTGACATGTAGGTACCGAAAGGGCGGGGTAGGGTGATAGCCTAGTGCGTCTTCCCTACACGTAATCAACCTCCGAACCTAGGATCACTGTTTTCAAAGACCAAATGGAGTTATTTTTCTAAAAAGGGCTAAATGTTTTCCAAAGGTTGCCAAACAACCTGTTTTCCTAAAAAACCCTCTCTTGAGGAGAGATTTTTTAAATCGTTTTTCAAAACCCTAAGTGTAGTCTTCAGATTATTCTTAGTTTTTAGGTGACCTAACTCACCTTAATCAAGTTAGATGGCGACTCCGAATCTTTTTCAAAAGCCCTTTATTCAAACCTGTTTTCAATTCAAACCTAGTCGCACTCATTCTTCTAGGAGGGTGAGTTCTAACGAGAGAGTATAACATTTTTCCCGCTTGGGTGAGTATTCCTCGAGTGCGAAAAATCTGGGCGCGACAGTGACACACACACACTTGTTAGCAAAATTAGTGAAACACACACCTGTCACACATGAAGTACACATCTAGGTGTCTTAGGGTTAAACCCCCACTTAGCACCTCCTTGCTTCCTTAATCCACCCCTAATCCATATGAATAACATAATTAATCACACTTATGATAATTAATCATGATTAACATAAGCTAAACATGAAGATTAATTAAGCTAATTAATCATGAATTAAGCTCACTAATCATGCTTAAAAATATGATAATCCCCAAAATGCAAGTCCTTATTAAACCATACTAATCAAACTCCTTGATTAAGGATAATCATGCACCATAAACATACTATTAAGTTAAGTATGATGCTAACTAAGTTAGGGTTTTATAGAGTGTCCTAGAAGTAGCTGGCTTGAAAACCAATGCTGGAAGAGTTGAAAAGGATGACTGGCCCGCTAGGGGCAAAATAGTCATTTGAATCGAAGAAATGTTGGGATCGATCTAGAGTGACCCGTGAGAAGGCTTGAAGGTTAGCAACACTATTGAGAGTTTTCCAAGGGATATTTGGTTTGATATCCAGAGCCGGTGTAGTTAGAAAAGGCGATCGGCCTATCAGGGGCAAAACGGTTATTTTGAACCAAGCTTACTGGAATAGACTTAGAATGATCCGGAAAGGAATTAGAAGGTTGGGAACACTATTAGAAGCATCCCTGGAAGATAATTGATTTGATACCCAAAGCCGGTGTAGTTCTTGGAAGCAATTGGATGCTTAGGGGCAAAATAGTTATTTTGATCGAATGGTATCGGAATTGATCCGGAATTGACTGAAAGACACTTGAATGTGCCGGATTGCCTTTGGGACAATCTTAGAAGGGTGGACTTACCGCTCTGAGGCCTTAGGTACTTTCTTAAGAAACATGCCAGATTAAATTGGATTGGGATAATGCTTTAGGGGCATTTTGGTCATTCGGCTTCCAGTGGGCTCAACGGGCCCAGAAAGCCATCCATGGACTGGATTGGAGTTTAGAGGGTGGGTTAAAGTTTGAATGTTGTTTAAAAGTGAGCCCGGTTGGGCCAGAGATTGCCGAGCGGGTAAAAATAGGGTGCTTACATCTATCCATTTTGGATTGAGACAAGTTTGAAAGAGCTTGTTCAAATATTTTTGAGTTGGAGTTGGAGTTTGAAGAAGGGTCCCACAGTTACAATCTTGACGCCTCTTAACCTAGGTTGGGCAAACTATGGTTAAGGTAACCTAAGGCTAGGTTTACCAAAGATTGGACCACCTAGGGTTTGGGTGACCTAGGTTAGGCAGACTAGGGTTTGTAGCCGTAGGGATTGGAACACTAGGGTTTAGGTGACCTAGGTTAGGTGAACCTAGGTTTGGTAGACCTTGGGATTAGAAGGTGATTTTGAAAAGTGGTTTAAGTGGTTTGGCCCTAATGGTTTCATGCATGCACTTGAAAATGAATTTTAGAAAATCTATAATTTTATGTGAAAAAGGAAAGATAGGATTTTAAATAAAAAAGGAAAGAATTGATTTTATTTTTGAAATGGAAGATTTGATTTGATTTCGAAAATAGAAGATTGGATTTCATTTCCAAAAATAGAAGATTGAATTTTGTTTTCAAAAATAGAAGATTTGATTTGTTTCCAAAAATAGAAAGATTTGATTTGGTTTTCAAAAAGGAAAGATTTGATTTGTTTCCAAAATGAAAAGATTTGATTGAAAATCTCTATGATTTTATGTGAAGCCTTTTGATTTGGAAACCTAAGATTTCATGTGAAAATCTTTGAAAATAACTCAAGAGAGGTATGCACTTTTTGAAAATATGATGTAATAATAACTTTGAAAATCTTTTTGATGCAACGAATAAGGGTAAAAATGCAAGGATGAATATTAGGGGACAAAGCTAGGGTTTTCGAAGGCGTAAACTTCTAGGGCTTCAAGAAGACAACTCTTGGACCAATTTTGGGAAAAACCTTTGAACATGGAACTTGGAGAGGTTTGAAAACTAAATTTTGAAAAATATGTCTTAGGGCTTAAAAACTTAATTTGGCCTTTGGAGGCCTCTTTGAATATACCATTTTCCTCAAGCAATCATAATCATAAAAAAGGCTAGAATCACTCTAAGGTTGTGATTTTGAAGAACAAACTGGGGTTTTAAAACCCTAATATGGACCTTGGTGGCCACTTTGAATATATCACTTTCCTAGGGAAACCCTAACTATGAGGATGTTAGAATCACCGTAGGGTTGTGAGTTTAAAAATAAGAACAATGCACGAACATGACAAGTATAATGCGTAGGGGTCGTGAACATAAAAGGTTGAAGGTTTCACCACATTGCAAGGGGCCTTAAGACCATACTTTTAATTAGTTAGGCTAAAGGAAGACCCCCGACACGGTGATCTCCCCAAAGCTTTCCCTAGGCATGGACCTAAGGTCTTTTTGTTTCAAGTATGCAAGAAGAGGAAGGTTGAAGATGGAGATTAAAAAAGAGAATAGTCCAAGTGGACTAGGAGGGAGAAGAGAAGGAGTGAGAGAGCATAAAAGTAAAATAGAAACCCTACGTTGTCTTCAACCTTCAATGAAGCTTCAATAGAGACTTGGCTTGAGCTTGAAGAAGACTTAAGAGGCTTGGAGGCTAACGAACCTTGGAGAAACTAGGGTTTTGGAGGATTTTCAGGGGTTTTCTTGAGAGAGGCAGCGTTTCTTTACAATTTTTTGGACCTGGAATATGCTGGGGGCTAGTTTGTATTTATAGGCCAATTTTTGGAGGAGGTAGCGCCACCTTGGTATGGCAATGATCCTGAAGATTTGATTTGCCTTAGGCTGCATGGCAAATATCTAAGTGCCACTTCTAGTGGCACTAAGCCATTTTTTGGCCTGGCTCTATTGTAAGTGGCTCGGCTTTGATTTAGAAAGCTGCCAGGCTGTGGGGCCCAGCTGGAAAAGAGATAAAGGCACTCGGGAGCGCCCTGAGAGTTGCCGGTTCGATACCCAGATCCAGAATGGTTAAAAAAGATGACTGTTCCACTAGGGGTAAAACCGTTATTTAGATCGAGAAATACCAAAATGGGTCCGGAATGGACCAGGATGGCTTTTGAAGATTGCAGATACTAGTGAGAGTGCCCTGAGGGTTTACCGGTTTGATACCCTAGGAGCAAAATGATCATTTGAATTGGGAAACACTGGAATAGGTCCAGAGTCGCCTGGGATGGGATTCAAAGATTGGAAACACTATTAAGAGTGTTTTAAAGGATTATCGGTTTCATACCCAGGGCCGGCATGATTGAAAGGGATGATCGGCCCACTAGGGGTAAAATGGTCATTTTGACTAAAAAAATACCAGAACAGGTCCGGAATTGACTTGAAGGGGATTTATCGCTCTGAGAACTTAGGTACCTTCTCAAAGAGGGTGTCAAATTGAATTAGACTTGGTGATGCCTGAGAGGCATTTTAGTCATTGGGCTTCAAGTGGGCCTTACGGGCCCAAAAAGCGACTGATTGACTGAACTAGAGTTTGGAAGGTTAGTTTGGGTTTGAATGTGTTGTGGTATTTGAAATTGAGTCTGGTCGGGCCGGAGATTGCTGAGCGGGCAAAAATGAGGTGCTTACAAGTACCATACACCTCAACCTCTATCTCAAGCTCAACCTAACACTTGTCAATCCCCACACAAGAGGTTATTAGAGGACACTCTCCAATAATCATGCAAACTTAAGGGGGATGAACTCTAGGGTAGACAAGACCCTTGATTAACAAGGTCAAATGCTCAATGATATAAAGATTTAATTGACTTTTTTGACATAAACCTTAACCATCATTGAGAAGGGTAAGTTACTCGCTTAACCTCAACCTAACCCTTTGAGACAAGTGCACTCTAGTGAGACCATTACTAAGCCTTTGTCTAGTTATAAGTAAGTGCAAGCCATAACTACTTTGAGGAGTGGGAAAGTTGTAAGCACACCATTTTTGCTTGCTCAGTAATCTTCGGCCTGACCGGATACACATTCAAACCGATACAGACACATTCAATCCCAAACTAGCTTTCCAGACTTAATCCAGTTAATCAAATCGCTTCACTAGCCCACTGGGTCTAATAGAGGCAAAATGACCAAAATGCCATTGAGGCATTACTCGGTCCAATTCCAGCCAGCACGTCTTCCTAAAGATTGTAAGTCCATATTTCAACCTTCATTCCAATTCTAATTCCAATCCAGACCAGTCAAATTTAATCCGGTATGTTTTTCAAGAAAACTTCTTAGAATGATAAGTCCCTTCAAACTTGTTGACCGAGACAGAAGCTAAGTCCCCTAGATGGTAGAGTGGTTCACTTTTGGCGCCTGTTAGCCCGCCAACATAGAATGTCCGCTATCAAGCACGTTGATCGGGAAAGTACCTAAGGTCTTGAGACGATAAAACCATCTAGCAGCTTCCCTGTCACGCCCCAAATCCGGCCTATATGGATTTAGGGTGCATGACCGAGCCATAGGTTGGCTACCTAAGACTGCATTACATAACCCGATTGAATACCTGTGCATTTATCATTTAAAAGATATATAAGTGCGAAATTAAAATTTAATAAACGTAAAGTAAAACGTGTATCATACATAGCAGAGCAGCGCCTAATCTCCAAAACATAAACATTCCATAAGATGAGCCTATCAAAGGCCACCACAGTTATAACATTATAATATTACAAAATATTAGGGTTCAACCCCTATATCAGTACATAACAGAAGGCCCGTGAGCTGCAGTCCAAATATCCACGTAATGGGCCTCCCTCAAGGCCTCCCAGTCGGGTCACCTGAAAACATTTTTAGAAAATGTAAGTTAATGCTTAGTGAATAACAATATTGCATGAGCATAAAATACCATAGATTACGTTTATATTTAATGTACATGACAAGAGAGGTACATTTATGCATAAGTAGTATGAACTTAGATAGGTATAAGTATAATCTTAAAGACACCTAAAGCATAGGCTTTTGTATTAAAACATTTCATAATTTCTAAAACATAATCTTAAAGGAGAGCGGTAGTCGCATTGTAGCATGAACTAGTAAAGTGTGATATAGCTTGTCATTAGCATAATATATCATAACTTGTGAGTGTACATCTTAGCTCGTCGTATAACCTTAGACACATCTATATCATTATTCTCGGAATCATATAAAGCGTAGATATGAAAACATAGGTAGTATAAGCATCATATTGATACATTATATCATTTGAACATAGTATCATAGGCGTGAGATGTAAATCGTAACATGGTCGTGTACGGCATAATGTGGCTTGGCATAAGCATACCATGGCATGGTACAGTGAGACATATCATAATATCATAGAAATGAGATATATTATGACATTAATACTATTAAAAACATACGCAACTTGTTGTGAAGTATTTGAATAAATTATATTTTTCTTTCTAGTACATAGGAGTGTCATGTCTTTACATCAGAGCTAGGCTCTGCATCAGTAACCATAAAGGTCACCGCATCAGTAATCGTAAAGGTCACCATAGGGCTCTTTAGGCTAACATCAGAGCTAGGCTCTACATCAGTAACCATAAAGGTCACCACAGGGTTCTTTAGGCCAACATAGTAACCATAAAGGTCACGCATAGGCTCCTTAGGCCAACATAGTAATTGCGAAGGTCACGCATAGGCTCTTTAGGCCAACATAGTAACCATGAAGGTCACGTATAGGCTCCTTAGGTCAACATAGTAACCGCAAAGGTCACGCATAGGCTCTTTAGGCCAATATAGTAACCATAAGGTCACGCATAGC
The DNA here is from genome assembly GCA_033060915.1 of Euryodendron excelsum. NCBI lineage: Eukaryota > Viridiplantae > Streptophyta > Magnoliopsida > Ericales > Pentaphylacaceae > Euryodendron > Euryodendron excelsum. The sequence continues at coordinate 26,274,849 of CM065382.1, read as the reverse complement.
CTCTTTAGGAAAAAAGAGCCAACATAGTAACCATGAAGGTCATGCATAGGCTCTTTAGGCCAGTCATGAGAGCTAGGCTCAGTCATTAAGAGGTACGCTTAGTCATTAACAACTATAAAAGTCACACATAGGCTTATCATAAGAGCTAGGCTCAGTTAGTAACCATAAAGGTCACTCTTTAAGCCAATCATGAGAGCATGGCTCAATCGTGAGATGAGGCTTAGTCATTAAGAGCTACGCTCAGTCATTAGCAACCATAAAGGTCACACATAGGCTTATTATAAGAGCTAGGCTTAGTTAGTAACCATAAAGGTTACTCTTTAAGCCAATCATGAGAGCATGACCCAATCGTGAGACGAGGCTTAGTCATTAAGAGCTATGCTCAGTCATTAGCAACCATAAATGTCACACATAGGCTTATCATAAGAGCTAGGCTTAGTCATAGTAACCATAAAGGTCACACATAGGCTTTATAAGTCAATCATAAGAGCTATGCTCAGTTATAGTAACCATAAAGGTCATATTTAGACTTTTATACCAAGGGATGTCTCCCAACATGGCGATAGATTATTTTGTGTCCCCTACCGTTGGACCATCGTTGCTAGTTTAGGGTCTTGTCACGAAAGACCTTATATGTCGATGGTTTATTTCACGTCCCCCATCCTAGAACTATTGGGTTAGATTAAAGTTTCACCGTGAAAAGGCCTTGAGTTGGATTCGTACGCTAGGAATCTTACATTAACTTTATGTAAACGTTCTAGTCCATGGGTTATAATTCATATCATAGGTAAGGTTCATATGTAATTCAAAGCATGACATTTATACTTGAACGTAATTATTGATGCATTAAAATAAATGGAAAGAAATTTATGAAACTTAATTGAACTTGAAAGCATTCAGAGAGTAATAAGTTTTACTTATGGCATATCGTTACTCACCTTTCTTTGATAGAACGGGTGTTAAACAAGGCGCTTCTACACAAAATGCACATAGAAGTATACAAACATAAATACAAGACTATAAAGCAAAGCAATAACATGTAAACCGAGGCTAAACACATAAGTCCCTCAACCCCAACCCAGCAACACCTCACTCTCACTATGGAAGAGCGAGACTAACTCTAGGGCAAGGCCCTAATGTAAAACTAGAACATAAGGTTGAGGGTAAAGTATGAAACCCGGAACATCGATCCTTTCATCGCGTCCCAACCACTCCGAACAAAGGATTCACACAAAAGGCTAGTTCCGTATGAAAGTAGGCTTAAAGCCTTTGATTTGATAGGTCATGGATTAAAAACACATTTCAGGTGAAGAAGTTATGCCTCACAGAAAGTAGACTAAAATTCTAGAAAACAATGTTGGTGGCATAGATTTTGGGTCAACTTTAAACTTCCATAAATCTCAATATATAATGAGTTAGAGTGAAAAATTTATATGGGTACAGAGATCTATGAGTCTACTTTCCAATGCTTTAAACGGTGCATCAATCCAAGTTTTCTAGAGAAAGTTATGCCCGTTTTACTAAATAGTATTGAAATTGTAGACTGTTCGAACGCCCAACCGGGGAGTTCAAATGCCAGCCAAAATGAATTGGGCGTTTGAATGCCCAAAGGGAGTTCGAATGCTAGGCAAAAAAATGAAAACCACCTTCTCTGACCGTTCGAACACCCCCCGAGGGAGTTCGAATGCCCGGCCTTCTTCCTTGTACCGTTCAAACACCATGTCGAGGGTTCGAACGCCTAGTTCTGGGCAGCAACCGAAGTTGAACCCAAAACTTCAAAACTCAACCAAAACCCCTCCAAACACAACCAAACCTTTCCAATACTCTTAGGGCTCAAAGATTAGCCCACAAGGGTGACAATAACTCAAAATGGGAGAGAAAGAATAATCAAAACAAAGGGATCTAAAGAAAGAATTCAAAACCCTAATATGCTCTCAAATTGGGGGTTTTTCTCAACCCCAACTCCAACCCTCAACAAATGAGCTTTAAGCTCTCAAAATCAAGTGATTGGGACCCAAGGGGTCCCCTAAACTCAACAACAACACTCCTAGATGCATATATACAATTACCCAACACAATCCACCAAGATAGATACATATACATATACAATTTTGTATAAAGAATGGAACTTACCTCCTTCAAGCTTGCCCAAGTCTTCAAATGACCTCTCTTGGCTTTGGTTAAGGCTTTCCAAGCTCCCTTTCTCATTCTCCTTCCTCTTCTTCTCTTCCCCCTCTCTCTCTATCGGTTAAGTGTGTGTGTGTTCTGTGAGAGTGTGTGTGCATAAGTGTATATAGGATGATATACATGGGAAATAATCTCACGTGTCTCACCTCAAAGGTTCAAGTTACAATGTAGTCTTTCATTGGTCATTATTTACCCCAAGGATGCAATAACTAGCATTAAATAACACAACACTAAATTCACATTAATTTAAATAAATAGAGGTTCAGGATATTGCATTCTCGAGATTAGGCAGTCTTTGGAATGAATGCACATCGTTAGAGTGGCAGAAACACTCACAAACATTACAACTATCAGAGTGGTGGAAGCACTTGTAAGCAGGTCAGCATTGGAAATTGCCAACAAGCCCCCTATATCAGGGGATCGAATACACCTATTGGCAGTGACACGTTTACCGAAGGACAGGATACTTTTGGAAACCAACTCGTCACACACCATCAAAGTGGTAGAAACACTTAAAACCTAGGTCAACATCAGTGTCTGCTAGCCCACTCCAGTGAAAATTGCATGCTTGCCCACTCAAAACACTAAGGTTATCATGTTCATGCATTGCATTCAAAGTTGCATCAAAGTTTTCTTTCAAAACTTGCATTGAAAACCTCATTCTTTCAAACTTGTTTTCAAATCCATAATCTTATGATGATTCTAGCCATTCTATGGTTAGGGTTATTTTAGGAAAGTGTTATATTTAATGTGACTATCAAGGTCAAAATTTTAGGTTAAAGCCCTAAATTGTTTTCAATAAATCACAAATCGTAAGATGATTCTAACCACTCCATGGTTAGGGTTGTTTTAGAAAAGTGTTACATTTAATGTGATCATTATAGTCCATATTTCAAACCTTAGTTATTGTCAAAATCACAACCCTAGAATGGTTCTAATATTTTCATAGTTAGAATTGTTTTAGAAAAGTGAGATATTCAAGAGACTTTCAAAAGTATATATTCAAACCCCTTTCCAAATGGTTTTGCAAATCTACTTCCAAAAAGGTCTTTTCAAAGATTCATTTTCCAAAAACTCCTTGTCTTGAGAGTCCAAGTTAAAACCCTAGAATCCATGATTAGGAAACCTTAATTACTTTATTAAAATCATGACTTTTTAGTTGCCTCAAATCATAAATTTCTAAAACTCTTTTTCTACATAGAATCTTAGATTTTCAAACCCAAGATTTTCAAAACTCAAACTTTCCAATTCCATGTCAAATCAAATCCTCCAATTTTGGAAACCAAATCAAATCCTCCAATTTTGGAAACCAAATCAAATCCTCCAATTTTGGAAACCAAATCAAATCTTCTATTTTTGGAAACAAAATTCAATCTTATACTTTAGGAAATAGAAATCAAAATTTTCCTAATTCCAACCTTTTCTAAATTCAAATTTTCAAATCTTTCTTAATTTCAAACTTCCAAATCTTTTCAAATTTTAAATCTTTCTAAGTTCAAATATTTCCATATTCAAACCGTTCGAAATTCAAATCTTTCCCAAATCAATGCTTTTCTAAAAAGGAAACTATCCAAAATCAATCATTTCTTAAAAAGGAAAACTTTCCTAAAATAAACCTTTTCTAATTCGAAACTTTCCTAATTCAAAAATTTTCTAATTTGGAACCTTCCTAATTCGAGACTTCCTAAAATCAAAACTTTCTAAAGTCGAACATTTCTTTTTCAAGTGCATGTTTCAACCCTAGGTTGTACAAACCCTAGTTTAACCCTAATCCTAAATTTAGAAAGCTTCAACTATTTTCTAGACCAATATGGTTTTTCAAACTCCAATTCAAGTTAAGTTAATTTCAAAGTTCCATTCAATCTTTTCAAAACAAGACCAAGTTCAATTTTAAATCAAAGTTAATTCCAAGTTCAATTTCAATTTCCAAAGTCAATTTCAAATCAAAGTTCAATTTCTAGTCCTCAAATCAAGTTCAAATTAAACCCTTTTCAAGTTAAACTTTTCAAAGGCCCCAAAGTGTCTTTTCAAATCAAACAAGACCTCAAAGGATCTATTTTTAATCGGACCCCGAGTCTGAATTACGACTGACTTGATTCCCAACAAAGGGATATGTAAGCAACACTCATAGGTGCTGTCACAACCTTTTTCAAATTTTAATTCCCTTTTCCAAAATCCCTTTTCAAATTAGATTCACGCACTTACATGTCATGCATCATATCATCTCTAAAATGATGAATTAAATTTCTTTTCAAAGTGGATATAATTGGACAATAGATAATCGAAGATTCTAAATGAGTGAACCTAGGGTGATAAGATATGTAGGTACTGCAAGGATGGGATAGGATGATAGCCTAGTGTATCTTCCCTATATGTAACCAACCTTCAAACCTAGAATCACTACTTTTAAAAGACCAAAACGGAGTTATTTTCAAAAAGGGCTTAAATCTTTCCAAAGGTTGACAATCAACTTGTTTTCTTAAAAGTCCTCTCTTGAGAAAGTTTTTCAAAACCTTTTCAAAAACCCTGAGTTTATGTCTTTGGACTTTGCTTAGTGTTAGGTAACCTAACTTACCTTATCAAAGTTTGGGCGACTCCAAATCTTTTCTAAAAGCCCTTATTCAAATCAACTTCCAATTTAAACCTAGTCACACTCGTCCTTCTAAGAGGATGAGTTCTAATGAGACAGAATCGTGTGTTTTTCACCTATTATCTCGATGGTGTAAAAACTTGGGGTGTGACAGTTGGCGACTCCACTGGGGATGCTTAGAGGGTTAGGCCATTATCATGCCTCTTCACCCTTCACTCATCCAAAATCTTTGATTAATTAGCCCAATTCTATCGTTTTCAAATTTGTCAAAATCAAAATTTTCAAAGTTGTTTTCTAAAACATGCCATCACTCGCATTCAATTCATAGTCAATCATTCTATCTTGCATTAAGTTTGTCATCAAGGTACTGACTTTGTGTATTTTCTTTTGTAGGTGGACCTTTATTCACATTTTGTTTTATGTCATATTAACTACCGTGTATGCCATAAATGAGCAGGATGGAATGGACAGAATTGGTGGGAGTTATTGGGCAATTTCCTCTACTTTTCAAAAATTTCACACGTATATTGCATGTGCACTAGCATTTGCATATTTGCATTCTTTACCTAAATATGTCCTTTCTAGCTAGAAGGGGGAACGGTATATTTATTGTGGGCTGATGCTGTGTCAGTTTCTTAGCCTGCGACCTCTTAATGGTTCCCTCGCTCGGATCACCAATCGATAATGGCATCACCTTAGGGAGTGGGCCTAGGTTTGAAGATCTAGGATCTGAGCCTTCTTAGGAAGCATTAGTAAACCCTCAATTTCATGCTCATGTAGAAACCCTGCATAGATGAACCTCTATTGGATTTAAGACACGCACGTCAATTTCAAAACCATGGAGGAAAGGGCAACTGGTTTACTTTCCTTTTTTCTTGTCCATTCCTGCTGTTATAATGCTTGTGTAATGCTCATGCATGCATATTTACTTTACAATTGCATTCTCTCTCCATATACTCTTGGCATACACATATATGCATTCAATGCGTCATCTCAAGACGAGAGTTTCAAAGTAACTCAAGTCATTGCATCTTCATACATATGATCAACCTATAGAGAGTGGCACCAAGCTCACTCTCCCTTGTGTAAAACCTACCAAAACCTCAGGGTTCCTGCGCAACCCTAAGGACTCATGGCATACATTTCAAGAGAGGCCTCAATCCCTCTATGGTCACGGAGATAAGGTTGTTAAGAAAGCAAAAGGCAACCAAATAGAAAGGTCTCTCAATGACCTCCTCAACATCAAACTCAAAGAAGGTGAATCCGAAGACTCAAGAGTAGTTTGGGATTTTAAATGTAAAAGTAGATAGATGGAAGTCCCAAGAAAAATGTTTCCCCTCTCCCTATTACAATGTACTTCAATTAAATGTACTCAAGCTCAAATTTAATGAATAGGTTACTACATTTTATTTTTTCCCATGAATAAATGAATGAATGTATGAATGATTCCAGACACAGGTATGGTATTTGTATACAGGTGCTGCCCCCTATCTCCGAAAGTGAGCCAAAAAAAAAAAAAGAGCATCATGCTTAGTCTCCTCCTCAAAGAGCTAGGTACCCCTAGGACATACATTGCATAAAAACTTTCAAATCAGGATACTAACTTATCTTTTGTTCTTGTTTTCTATCTTTCTCCCTCATCTCTAAGTACCAAGAAAACTGAAGGCAGAAGCAAGACAAGAAGGGGGTCTTCTAAACCATTCATTTATTGTTGTCATGCTACTCACATATTCACTTCCAGTATGCTCATATATCCATATCTATCCTAGGACAAGAGTTTCAAGGAACTCAAGTCATTGCATTCTCATGCATTTAATCAATCGTAAAGAGAAAGGAGTAATCTAATCTCATGTTAATCGAACTTACCAAAACTCCTAAGGGTTCCTCAACCCTAAGGATTCATGGCATGCATAGAACCATGTCTTAGGAGAGGCCCAAATCTCTCTCCATCCATGGAGGTGGGATTTCCCTAAACAGAGAATCATCAACTGACCCATGCTAAAGAGGTATTGTATTACATAATGGGGGCAAAACCCCACCTCCAAAATGGACTCAGCATCATGCCTAGATTACCTAAAAAAGGGACCTCCATAAGGCATGCATTGCATAAAACCTTCAACTCCACATGCGAATTACATTTTATTTTTCTTTTTCCAAGCTCGAGAGCATAGTCAAACCTATGAGACCCTTTTATATCACATCTAGTTCAAAACTCATGAAAAATGAGTCCATTCACTAAAAAAAGCCTAACCTGTAGAAGGGATTGATAATTCATCAGTAAAGTGTTGCCTGTCATGATCTATAAAGCTTCATCAGCATGCTATCTGAAAAAGTCTAACCCATCCCAGCCGCTTGACAGAAGGTGCCAACCCAAGAAAGAACTAAGGGCACGGGTATAGAGTAGTTCTCATCCGAAAGATTCAATGAATGAGCAGACTGCCATTCTGGCTCAAATCATTGACTAACAATCCGTTCAAAGGAATCATTATCAAAACTTGTTCCATGAAGAGGATACCTTAATCCTAGGCATTGGTCCTTTTGTGTTGGCTTGCCTTCCTTAAGGCTCCATCAATTTAGTAGCATCAAGATAAGTAGTTGGTCAATCAAACCATCTATTAAAGTCCCAAGACCCTGGAGGCATTGGTAAAGCCCACAGGAGGAACCCCTTGATTTTAACTTATCAAAGTATCATGTAAATATCAAGTACATAACGGGCTAATTTGAAATTAATGACTCTTAATTATGAAATGCTTTATTTGTCATGCTAAAATATTTTTCAATAAACGAAAACTTACAGGGTATCCAAAGGTTAGCATTTTTTGACCCTAAAGACTTCTAGATGTCCTCTACAGAGTCGGCCTCCCTGAATCTAACAAATAATGCTTGCATCCTCAACAATGACACAATGGAAAAACATCACCAAACTTTTCAGGAGCAATCCCTATAACTTGGTAGCCTTCCATCCATAAACAAATGGAGCCATCGGAGCAACAGGACAAAAAATGCCAAGAGAATCCCTCGCAAGAAAAATGACCACCATAGCAATTGGCACGAGCATCTACTCTTTGCGTTAATGGCATATAGAGCCTCTGTCAGAATTTCAACTAGGGCACTGCCATTCTCCTTGGTCTAAAGCAACGAGGCAGTTCTACCAGTCAAAGTAGACATCCTCTCTCTGTGAGTCCTCATGGGAATTTAACTCACTAAAGCAGACTGGATCAAAAATCGGTGTGAACAACTTTGCCTCCTAGAAGAAAAGGGAATGGTAGCCATCTTCCATGCCCAATGAAATTAAAGATGAATGGCCAGATCCTTCAACACGAAAGCTAAGCCCTGCCAGTTCAAAGAAGGGGATTTTGTTCTTAAAAGGACACTTCCAAGTCAGTAGAAAGCCAAAGAAAAGTTCACCCCCAACTATGAAGACTCATTCCTAGTTCACAAAGTCATAGCAGGAAGAGCATTGATCCTAGTAAAGGCGGAAGAAGAAATCTTTGCAGCACTCATCAACTCAGGTTAGATAAAGCACTACTATGTGTAACTAAAAACTTTGACAGAGCAATGATAGTAATGATTGAAATGAAGAGAGGCTCTCAATTCCTCTACCATACAATTAAAAATATCCCCTTGCAAAACCCAGTTGAGCTGATTACTTTCCTTCGAAAAACCCAACCTAATGATCACCGCATATAATGGGTCAAGACAGAGTAAATAGGATAAGGGAAATAAAGAGTGGATATAGGTTTAAGGAGTGCCCAAGAGAGAAAGCAAAAAAAAAAAAAAAAAACATGACCTCGAGGACACAGTGAAAATCCGAAAAGACACTGTGAGAAAAAAGTTGGAGGCATGGCAAGATACAAAAACTATCGACTTGGTGAAAATCTATAAGAACACCATGGTGTAAAAGTAACAGACCTGGGATCGTTGAAAAAAAAAAGACAAGATGTGAAGATTGTTGCACGCTGATTTTTTACACCCAAAAAAGACAAGTGAGAAAAACACAGTGCTCTCTTGTTGGAACTCATCCTCCCAGAAAGGTGAGTGCGACTACGTTTGAGTTGAAAATTGATTTGAATTAAAGACTTTTAAAAAAAATTTGGAGTCACTACCTAATTTGATTAAGGTGAGTTAGATCACCTAAAACTAAGTACAATCCGAAGATTACACTTAGGATTTTTGGAAAAGGCTTTCGAAAACATCCTCAAGAGAGGGTTTTTAAGAAAATAGGTTGTTTGGCAACTTTCGAAAATATTTGAGCCTTTTTTGAAAATAACTCCTTTTTTGGTCTTTCAAAAACAGTGATCCTAAGTCCGGAGGTTGGTTACGTGCAGGGAAGATGCACTAAGCCATCACCCTACCCCGCTCTTGCGGTACCTACATGTCTATTCACCCTAGGTTCACCCATTAGAGTCTTTGATTAATAAATGTGCAAAACTATCTACTTGATTTGAAAAAGAAAAAGTTGACACGATGCATGATAATGCAAGTGCGAGAATTTGATTCGATTTTGAAAGTAGATTTTAAAAGAACTTGATTTGATTTGAAATGGATTTGAAAAGATAGATTTGATTTGAAAGAAAATTTTGGAAATTGGAAATAGATATTTAAAAATAGATTTTTGGAATTGGAAGTTTGAAAATAGTTATGGAATTAGAAACTTGAAAAAGGTTGTGAAAATAGAAGTTTAAAAAAGGTTGTGACTGCACCCATGCGGGTTGCCTGCATATCCCTTTTTGAGAATCAGGTCAGTTGTAGTTCGGACAAGAGTTCGATAGAAAATTTGATTTGAAAAGAGTTTGATTTGAGAAAGAGATTTTATTTGAAAAAGGGTTTGATTTGAACTTTGAATAGAAGATTTGAAACTGAACTTGGAATTGACTTTGATTTTGATTTGGAAAGATAGAACTTGGAAGAAGAACTTGAACTTGATTTGGAAAAATTGAGATTTGAAAACATTTTGACTTGAATTGAAGTTTGTAAAACCATCTTGGTTTAGAAAAGAACTTTTGGAAAAGAGTTGGAAACTTCCTAACTTTAGGGTTAGGGTTGAACTAGAGTCTAGACATCCTAGGACTTAGGGTAACCTAGGGTTGAAGCATGTAATTGAATTGAACTTGAACTTGAGAAGTTTGATTTTAAAAAGTTTGGTTTTGAAAAATCTAGACTTAGGAAAGATAGGATTTAGGAAGGACTTGAGATTTAAGAAATATTTGATTGGAAAGTTTGATTTAGAAAGCATGAAGAGTTGGAGTCTAGAAAATATTGAATTTAGAAAATCTTAAAATTAGGAAAGTTTCAAAATAGGAAAGTTCCATTTTAGGAAAGTTTCATTTTAGGAAAGGTTTTAAAATTGAAAAGTTTTAAATTTAGAAAGTTTCAACTTAAGAAAGTTTCGAATTTGAAAAGTTTCCTTGTTAAGAAAGATTTGATTAGGTTTGAGAAAGATTTGGAATTTGGAAAGTTTTAGAATAAAGAAAAGCTTGGGCTTAGAAAGATTTGAAAGTTTAAGTATTGGAAACTTAAGATTTAGGAAGATATGAGATTAGGAAGGATTGGAATTGAGAAAGGTTTGGATTAGGAAATATTTGATTTCTATTTCCTAAAATGAAGAATTAGATTTTATTTCCGAAAAGAGATTATTTGATTTTGTTTCTAAAAACGGAGGATTGGATTTGGTTTCCTAAGTTGGAAGACTAGATTTGACATGGAATTAGAAGAGATGATATTTGAAAAGCTTTGATTTAGAAAATATGATTTGACTGTGAAAAAGAGGTTTGGGAAACCTAAGAGTTTGATGTAAGAAATAGAATTTTGAAAATCTATGATTTGAAGTGGAAAAGGAAAGTGAAAATTAGGGTTTCCTAATCATTGGCTATAGGGTTGGACTTGGGCTTCAAGAAAAAGAGATTTTGGAAACTAAATATTTTCAAGTGAGTTTCTAGGAAGGAAACTTGAAGAGAGTTTTTAGAAAGTGAATTTTTTAAGAGAGCTTGTGGGAAGGAATTTGAAAAGAGTTTTTAGGAAAGTAAATTTTTTGAAGGCAATTTTTAGAAAGCAATTTTTAAAAGTAACTTTGGAAAGGAGATTGAAAAGAGTTTTTAGAAAGTATATTGAAGAAAAGATTTTAGAAAGTAGATTTGAAAAGAGATTTTGGAGAGGATTTAAAAAGGAAGTTTTGGAAGGTAAGTTTGAAAAGTAATTTGGAAAGGAATTTGAATGTGGACTTTTACAAGTCTCTAAAAATATCCTACTTTTCTAAAACGATTCTAACTATGAAGGGATTAGAACCATTTTAAGATTATGATTTTGAAAATGATAAAGCTTTGAAAATATGGACCATGAAAGTCACTTTAAATGTAACACTTTCCTAAAGCAATCCCAACCATAAAGAGGCTAGAATCACCCTAGGATTGTGATTTTGAAAAAACGTTTGGAAAAAGAAGATTTAATGCCAGTTTTGAAAACGATTTTCGATGCAAGTTTTGAAAACAAGTTTGAAAACAAGTTTTGGAAAGATGCATGATCATGATATGGACAATGCAAGTTGGAGTCGTGAACATACAAGGTTAAAGGCTTTACCACATAATCAAGGGGGCCGAACCCACGTGGTCTCCGGTTAGACTAAAAGAAGGCCCCCGACACAATTACTTTCAATAGCCTAATCCTACACATGTATTGGGGAGTCCCTTGTTTGAAGCATGCAAGAAAGGGGGGTAGAAGATGGGGATTAAAATAGAAGAAACCCAAGTGGGTTAGGAGAGAGAAGAGAGAGGTGGGAATTGCGTAAATGAAAATAGGAAGCCTACCTTGTGTCTTCTTTGTTTTGCTTGCTTTATTTGCTTTATTATACTTCATTCTTCGGGAGCTTGTTTTGGTCTTCGGAAGTTTCCAAGTTACAACACTTCAAATCTTCAATGGAGGCTTCAGAGGTTCATATATGAATGTATAAGAGTGTATATGAGCTAGGGGCTAGGGTTTTGTATATGGAGGTCAGGGTTTGGAGAACCTAAATAAACTAGGGTTTGGAAGGATTTCGAGCTCTGTAATTCGAAAAACAGAGTTTTTGGGTTGTGTTTGCGGACCCTTTTCATGCTGGAGGAGGCTCTGTATTTATAGACAGAAGAATAAACTGGCACTTGTTGCAATGGCGCTAGGCAAAAAATCTCATTGGCGCCATTAGGAGTGGCGCCAGACCATTTTTTGGCTTAGCGCCACTACTAGTGGCACTGGCCATTTAGGAAATGTTTAAGGTCGGCAAGCAATGTATCTTCAGAAGATTTGGGCGCTCGTATTAGTGACTACTATGCAATTTTTAGCTTAGCTTTACTAAGAGTGGCTCCAGAAAGTCTAGGAATGATTTAAAGGGTCCGGAATGGCTCGGAGAGCTGGAAAGGGACAGGAACCCTTTAGAATAGTGTCTCGAGGGTAGTAGACTTGAAAACTAATGCCAGGATATGTTAGAAGGGTTGACCGAGCCATTAGGGCAAAATAGTCAATCGGGCCCAAAAGCTGCCGGGATGGACTTGGAATGTCCCGAAAGAAGGCTTGAGGCTTGAAAAAATTAGCTAGAATGTTCTAAGAGGTTGTCGATTTGATACTCAGAGTCGACGTGGTTGAAAAAGGTGACCAGCTCACTAGGGGCAAAACAATTATTTTGCATTGGGCTTGCCGGAATTGGTTTGGAATGATCCGAAAATGGATTGAAAGGCTGGGAATACTATCAAAAATACCCTTGGGAGGTTACCGGTTTGATACCCAGAGCCAGTGTGGTTCCCCGGGCACTCAGCTCTCTAGGGGCAAAATGATCATTTTGACCGGAGGGTCTCGGAATTGGCCCAAAACTGACTGGAAGACACCTAATCATGCTGGATTGTCTTTAGGACAATCTTAGAAGGGTGGACTTACCGCTTTGAGGACTTAGGTACTTTCTCAAAAAAGCGTGCCTAAGAGCCCTAAGGGCAGTTTGAACATTTTTCACCGGAGTGGGCTAGCAGACACTGGTGTTGACCTAGTTTTGAGTGTTTCCATCACTCTGAAGGTCTGTGACGAGTTGGTTTCCAAAGGTATCCCGTCTTTTAGTAAACGTGTCACGGCCAAGAGGCGAGTTTGGTCCCGTGACATAAGGGGTTTATTGGTAATTCCCTATGTCGACCTGTCTGTGAGTGTTTCTGCCACTCTGACGGTTGCAAAATTTGTGAGTATTTTCGTTATTCTAACGAGTCGTGATCATTTTAGAGACTGCCTGATCTCGGGAAGCGACTAGGTGGACTTATCACCTGAGGAATCAACTTTCTCGAAAGGCATGCTGAAACATACATTCTTCATTGGCGGGCTAGCAGGCGCCAAAGGTGGACCGTTCAACCATATCGGGGTCTTGGGGTCTCGTCTCGGTTGACGGGTTTGAAGGGACTTACCATTTTGAAGAATTTTCTTGGAAAATGTGCCGAGCTGGATGGTTTTATCGTCTGAAAGATTAACTTTCTCAAAAGACGTGTCGAACTTGATTCGAACTGGAACCGGACTGGGATTAGATTTTGATCTTGGAATTGAGATTGAAATGAGGACTTACCGTCTTCGAGAAGACGTGCCTACTAGAATTGACTGGACAATGCCCCAAGGGCATTTTAGTACTTTTGCCTCTACTTGGGCCCAATAGGCCCGCAAAGCGATTGATTGACTGGATTATGTTTGGAAAGCTGATTTGAATGGGAATATATCTATATTGACTTGAGCTCAAGTCTGGACAGACCGAAGATTGCCGAACAGGCAAAAATGGGGTGCTTACAGTTGCCCCTCTTTTTCTGTTTTCGCTTGTCGAAGATAGAAAACGATAGAGTAAGAGTCCCATTTTGACCATGAGACAGTCGAAGGGACGGACTTCGAAATTTTTTTTTTTTTTTTTTTGGAAACTGGAGTTTGAAAATGGATATTTGGCCCAAAGGGTGTTCGAAATTGAGTTATTGGGGGGAAAAAAGGCAAAACTGCCCAGAATTGAAAACTGGTGCCACTAGCAGTGGTGCCCTTGTTAAATTTGCGTTGGCGCCATTGCTAGTGGCACCAGGCCTGGAATCAAAACCAGCAAACTGCTGGTTCGATGCTTTGTGAAAGTTGAATGGTTTTTCGAGAATTTGAGAGCTCTTGTAAGGAAATTGACTTAGACATTGGAGAAGTACTTCCTAGGGACCGATAAGGGTTGCCGAAGTGGTCACCATTGCCGAAAAAGTCACCGGAAGATAAGATTTCGCCGGAGAACTCCATGAAGTGAGTTTTTGATTTTATATTGATTTTGATGTGTAGCATTCCGTTTGAGTTATGTGAACAGTGAAATTGATGTTTTGATATATTTTGAACACTTTGGTCATGTTATTTTTGCATTTTAGTACTTGTTTGATTTAGTTTGAGCAATTTTGCATGATTATGTGAAGGGGGTTTATGCAAGAATTGAGAATTTGTCCCTACAGCTTTGGGTATTGAGTTTTCTAGCTAGAATTTTATCCTATGTGCCTTAGAAAAATGTGTTTAACAGTCATATGAAGTTTCATGATTTTTTGAAAACTCGGTGAATTTTTTATTTTTTAAAAAATAGAAAAATACTAAAAAAAAGAGAAAATTAAGAAAATTTCAGAAATTGATGGAATTATTAAAGTTTAATATATAGAAAAATATGAGAGCATTGTAGAAAATATTTGAAATGATCTTAAGAAATTTTGTGGCAACTTTGGAACCCATGGGATTTTTAAAAAATAAAACATGTCTTTTGAAAATTTGGAAATCTGAAAAATGTGCACGAGTATTGGTGCTATATGATTGTGAGGTGGTGAAGTGTATGATGTACATTTCGTTCTAATGTCGTGGGCATTGTAGGGACCCCTTTTTAAGCGGAACTCTGCCAAAATTTTTCAAAATTTAGAAAAGAGTTGGAAATGTTTTGGAATAAGATCTTTTTGAAGGAAAAAGATATAAAACCATTGAGGGGGGGCATTTTGGCGAAGAAAGCCCCGAGAAACTTTGGGGAAAAATTTTGGAAATAAAGAAAGAGTTTGAAATTTTGAAAAGAAATCTTTTTGAAGAAAAAAAAAGGTAAAACCTTTGGAATGTGGGGCCTTTTTGGCAGAGAAGGCCTCAAGAAACTCAGGGAGTCTTTTAGAAACTTCTTAGAATGAACATTTAAGAGAATTTTTGAAAAGAGACTTTGGAGGAAAAGCTTTTGGAAATAGATTTTGGACTGAGAAAAATCTTTTGAAATTGACGCAAACTTTGACTGAAGGAGTTTTTTTTGGAAAACTTTGGAATGTGATAGACATTTTTGAAAAAGGAATTTTTGGTTGGAACCTTGAAAGATTTGCTTTTCGGGAAATTTTTTAGAAAATCTGGAAACTTGACTGGAATGGAAATCCTTTTGAAAACAGAGTTAGGAAGAAGCTTTGAGATATTGAATGAATTTTTGGTTTTGAATTTGAAACTATCTTGATTTGTTGAATTTGACTTTTTTGAAGGCAAAATGTGTAAAAATTTTATTTTTACTTAAAACTTGAACTGTTGAAAGATAAAATGTGTAAAAAATTGATTTTGACTTGCAACATGACTTTTTGAAAAAAAGAGTTCTGAAAAATCTTGAAGTTTGTTTGGAATAGAAATCTTTTTGAAGAAAAAGGTTTGAAATAGATTGGAAATTTGATTTCAAAAAGAACTTTAGGACTTAATTTTGAAATTAATTTTTGGAAAGAAATACTAAGAAATTTAGGAATTGATTTTTAAAGATAAATTTTTGAAAGAAAAAGTTAGGAAACCTTTTTGAGAATGATTTTTGAAAATAAAACTTTTTGAAGGAAAAACTTAAGAAGAAAAAAAAACCCTTTGAATTGAGTAGACTTTATTGAGACTTGCGTCATTCATTTTTTTCATTTATATTTGATCTTTGGTTGTCATATTCTTTTCTTATCTTTTGAATTGCATATATCGTACATTAATACCTCTTTCCTTGGCTTATCTTTCAAGATGGGAGATGCGAGTGATGACGGTTTTGAGAGGAGACGCTGCTTTGAGAAGGCGGCCTGGACGGATTTTGTCAGCAACTCCAGTCGCTCTCAGGGTAGTCAACGATCTTATGGGCGGGTATATTCCAGCCAGAGCGGATGGGGGAGTAGGCTTCCAGTCGACCCCTTCCCTCCAGTTGAGGTAGCTTTTAAGGCAGAGATGGAGGCAGAGGAGGAGATACCGGGTCTTGGCGATCAGGTGACCGGGTACGGGATGGCTTCCTCTAGATATAGACACACAGATCTTGAACATGGGGATTTGGAGATACCTAATATTCCACCATTGGAAGACCTTACCTATCATCCCAGCGTCTACTCATGACAACATTTACCACCTCCACGGGTACACACATCCTTCAGAGGGGCTGTTTATCTTATCTTCAGTACTATGTAGAGGGTGGCTCCATCTTACTGAGCTTTCTTGGCAGAGATTAGGTTTAGGGCCTTCATGGGATTACAAGCTAACCACCTAAACAGACATCTTGTGCTAGCACTTATTGAGAGGTGGTTCGGAGAGACTGGGACTTTCCATTTTGTGGGCTTCAAGTTGGGACCCACTCCATTGGATTGGGCTTTTATCACGGAGCTTTCCTTCGTCAGTCAGTGGATCACCTTATAGTCAGTCAATAATGCTGACGCGTGTATTTTGCTGGACTTGCCCCCTCCTGAGCGTTTTACCTTTCCAGTCTCTTGGCTTAGTCGAGATGAGAATACCTTTGTTGTTGAGCCACCACCTGCCTGGCTAGCCATCATGAGGCGGCGACTTGTTTTGTATATCATCTTCAGCTGCTTCTACAATAACAACAAGTCGCTTGTGCCCTTTCAGTTGATGAGTATAGTAGCTGATCTTAGGGCTTTGTTTGAGCTGGATTGGGGGTCCTTGTCCTTTGGCTGCTTCCTTCGATTGATACGGGTTTGGACTTTCTCTCATTGGGGCAGTCTGACTGGTTTCTGGCCCTTTCTTGTTTGGCGGAGTTATGAGTACTGGCCCGTCCGTCGTCTCGAGGTTATTGAGGATGACCTTTATCCTCGTGTTTTGAGGTGGGCTCGTGACTAGGTAGCCCAGCGATCAGAGATCACTGATTTCGTGATGCTACGGGCGAACCTGGAGTTGATCGAGGCAAGAGACGTGACTTGGCGGCCCATTATTGGGTCAGTTCATTATGAGATAGTGCGGTACTTGGTCTCGTTGTCTCTATCGAGGGCTTCTTTTCTTAGTGATGATTCTTGGTAGTCCTACCTAGGAGATTGCCACTGGTGCCAATTTCATAAGCAGTTCAGGTCAGCAGGAGATCCATCGGAGTACATGTTTGAAGCTTTGGTGGAGGGAGTTTCTATTCCCTATTAGGAGGGCCAGCCGGGCACCAGGTTTGTGCTTCCTCTAGAGACTGACTATGCCATACACTTCGGCACTCATTCTATGGGTGCCTTTACTTAGTTCAAGGTGGTAGTTGGTGGGTATATCGTTGGCCAGGAGGTGGTCGACTTGTGGTGCCGAACAGGAGGATACGTGCCCCAAGCTGAGTTTACTACTGTGAGGGACCAGAGGGACCGGTATCAAATGGAGCGGGATTAGTACCAAGCAGAGGTAGCTTCCCTGATGGCTCGATTAGCCCAAATGGGAGGTGACGGGGTATGTTGTCCCTTCCATCCTCCTTTTCGCTCTGCTGTTGTTTAGTTATTCCTTTGCCTTGCTGATTCTGGTTTTGTCTTCTTTGCAGGATGCTGGTGCTTCTAGTAGTTATCCACCTCCCCCGAAGCCAAGTTTCGAAGATTTTGATTCGGAGGACATCAATTTTGATTTTTAATAGATGCCCCTTATGTAGACCCAGATCTTCTTTTGCCCTTATCTTGTAGATGTGTTTAGTTTATGTTAGACAGCTTTATTTTTGTAAATTTTACACAGAGATGGATACATGGACAGGCAGAGATATTTATGGTTTATGCAGTTAAGTATATAATCAGATGTATGTGCATGGATGATGATGTTTTATATTTGTTGCATGAGTTGATATTGAACTGTATTGGTGACTTCTGCTTCTACAGGGAGCTACGTCCTATGTATGTGGAGCTCATGCCATTTTTTTTATATGAAAAATGCATGCACATATTATAAATATACTAGTTAATGGAATGACAAGGGGTGCTGTCAATCTTGGTATCTTTGGAATGGTAACTCCTTCCTTTTCAGGGGTTGAGCTTCTCTTTTGGCGCAACCCTCCTTAACCAGATGATAGCACTTTGTACCTCACTCAACTTTCTGATCAACTCCAATTTTTGCTTCGGGTTAGTGTTTGGGATCATTTGGCTTGAACTCTCAACCTTCAGGGCTTAGGCAACAACTTATTTAACTTTTTGGCAGAGCAATGAGCAGTCAGTCATTCAATCTGGAAAGACTTTGTCTATGGATTGTAATGTAGTCTAGGTTATGGGGTTTTGAATCAAATGGATATGCAGGCTCAAATTTTGATGTGACTTCCAGTAGGGTTTGGATCCATACCACCTTGATTGTTTTTCTAGCAGGGTTAGCCTCCTTCTTCAGCTTTAGCAACACGTCTGGCTCATTTAGATCAAGCAATCTATTGTCAATCAGAGTGGACTTTAATAGGGTTATAATGTAGGCCATAGCTTGGGGTTTAACAAGAAAGGGTAAAGGCTCAAACCTACAGCTTCTGTTAGGCTTCTTTCTCATATAGGATCACCTTTAAATTTCCTCCTTTAACCTTTCTTGTAACTTTTGACCTTCTAAGTCTAACACTTACCCCTTTTTCAGGACTTCCGACCCTTCTATTTGCTTGTCAAGATGACATAAGCATGATTCTTTTCCAATCTTTTCTCTGATATGCTTCTTTCTTCTTTTTTTTTTTTTTTTGGTGGCAACTCTTTCTTTTTGCTTTTCCTTTTTTCTTCTTTTCCTTTTTGCTTTTGACGAGACGAACACTTTTATAACTTCTTTCTATCCATAAAGTCTTCACGTTACTTCAGCTTAATAGAGAATGAATGACATTCCTTGTGGAGTTCTCAATTATCTGTCTGCCGCAGTGTGGGGGGATGGTTTTGGATCAAGGTTGACTAGAAATCTTTCGTTTTTTTGCCAGGCACTAGTAGGTTAAGCAAAGGGATTTTTTTTTTATGAAGAAATGAAAGAGGGCTCCCCTTCCTTTTAATAGTCTGGCTATGCATTGCTTAGCTTCTGGGTCTTGTAAGTGTTGCTTTTGGGTAGTTTTCTCACTTATCCTTATCATTTTTCTCTTCGAAAAGCTGACCATTTGGGGAGTGATTGACTCATGCTATCACCCCTTCAAGTCAGTCCATCTATAAGATAAACCATGCCCCTTGTGTTGGAAGCATTCACCATTCATAAGAGAAAAATAAGATGATAGCAATGTAAGATAATAACATAAACTGACATTTCTCTATTTAATGAAAATCATAGAGTTCTTTTAGAATGAAAGTGCAGACATTTAACTTAAGAAAAAAAAGTAAAAGAGATAGAAAGAAAGTGAGTGAGAACACCCTTCTCTTGTACCCTTTTGAAAGAGAAACCGTCTCAGTAGGGCCTTAGGACAATGCCCACATCCTCAACGCTCCATTCATGATTGGGATCCTTGGCCAAGGCAAGATAGACAAAATCTTCTTCTAGAGCTCTAGACATGTTGGCAGTGATAGTGCAGTTATCAACCTCCTTGACCTCCTTATTATTCTCTGCAACAGGTTCTTCCGTAAACAGGGTGGCTAGTTCACCTCCCTCCAACTTGAATGTCTTTATCTGTGCTCTTGACTCTTCTAGTTCCCAGCCAATGTCCTCATAGTTGATCCCAGGTGCAGGCCAGGGGTTTTCCAATAAGTGACGCTCAGCTTTAGCATACTTGGGTGTAGAAACTCAGCACCCTAACCATCATTGGCCATATCTTGAGTAGGGTACTTGTCCCTGAGTGTGGGTTCCTCCACTAGCCTGTCAAAAGAAACGGGCACCTCGTTAGGGTTATAGAGGTAGATTGGGCATGGCGGGAGATCCTTCTCCAAGTCGCTTTCTTCATCAGTCTCCCAGTCTTCGACCACAATCACATCCAGTTCATTTTCTTCCACTATTTCCTCTAATATCAAGTTGATAACATGGTCCGGTAGAGGATTTGTGGTTACATTAGGAGTAGGAGTGGGATTCACTGGTTGCAAGCCAATGGTCTTGTTGTCTATCAGGTTTTGAATTTTGTGCTTAAGAGAGAAGTAGCTTTCAGTGTCATGCCCCTAGCCACCTGAATGGTATTCACAAGTAACAGCGGCATTGAAGGTCAGGGGTAGAGGGCTTGGTAATGGCTGAGCAGGTATGAGGTTTAAGATATTATTTTTTAGAAGGTTGTGGTAGGCTTTAGTTTGGGTGCAAGCTAAGGTATCAAAGGTACGGATGTGTCGGGCAGGTCTATTAAAGTTAGGTCGTGCCCCAGCAGGGCCATAGTTAGGGGTTAAAGCAAGCATGGTTAAAGTGGGTAAGGGTAGGACACGGTGTGATTGTAGTGGTCGTCATAATTGGGGTGGTTGGTAAGGCAAGATGGCAGACACCTTGCTTTCGTTCTTGATTATTCCCCTTGTAATAGCCACCTTCCTGGCTATGTTGGCAGAACTCTCTCCAGTCTTTGCATAAGGGTCTATAATCCTCCTTGTCTTGAGATCATTTTCTATCATCTCCCCTTGCATAATGAGCTTAGAGAAGCTTTTCCCTACACTTGTGCAGAGCTTCTCGTAGTATATACCTTGGAAAGTATGTACGAATAGTTACACGTACTCCTCTTCTAATAGAGGATTGACTTGTGTAGCGGCCTCTCTCCATCTTAGGGCATAGTTCTTGAAACTTTTTTTTTCACCTTTACTCATAGTCATCAGGGACCATCAGTCAGAGGTGAGGTCGATATTATGACGATATTGGGTTTTGAATGCATTGACCAGCTCAATCTAAGTCGTGATCTTCCTTAGGTCCAGATGGATAAACCATTGCAGGATAGACCTAGTGAGACTGTGTTGGAATAATTGCATTAGGAGCTTCGGATCGTTCCCATGACCACTCAGTGCCCTGGCATATAGGCGAATATGAGTAATAGGGTTACTAGTGCCATCATACTTTTGGAAGTTAGGCATTTTGAGCTTAGTAGGTCTTGGGTGATCTGGAAAGAAGCAGAGCTCGTCATAGGAGGTAAACCCATAAGTGTCATGGCCATGGAGACTTCGTAGTGAATCCTGTAGCCCTTGGATTTTCAAACTAAGAGCGTCTAGGGGAGTCCTCTTTACGGAAGGTGAGAGCAATATAGTTTTCTCCTCTTCAGTATTGATCCCCTTGGCATCTTCCTTGTTCTTTCCAGCATTGTCAGATTGAAGCACGATCCTTGGGTTAGTGGGTTCAGGGTCTTTGGACGAAGTCATGGATGACGATGAGATTGTAGCAACATCCTTCATGGCCAAGGTTTGGACGAGCTTAAACATTTCATCAATCTTGGTCCTCATTTCATTGACCTCTTCTTGAGAAACTTGGGACGATTCTTCAGAATTGGTGGCCGTTAGTAACGCACTTTGTTGGGTTATAATGGGGTCTCTGGGTGGATGTTGACCTTTCTTAGGAGCAATGTTGACTCTTTATGGTATGATTCCTGAAAATAAAAAGAAAGAAAATAATAACACAAATTGTAAGTTAGGTTTTGGTTATTAGAGAGCTGTATGCAATGCACGTCCTAGGGGTGCCCCTGGTTGAGAGGGAAACTAATCATGATGAATTTAGCTCACTTCTTGGATATAAGGGGTTTGTCCCTGTATGCAGATACTTTACTGTTTGAGTGGGGACATGCATTCATTAAAAAATAAGAAAATATATTGAACTTTCAGAGTCTAAATACAATAAAATTAAAATACATTTCAAAGGGGGAGAGGTAATAATTTCCTTGGGACTTCCACCTATTTACTTTTACATTTGGGGATCCTAAACTACTCTTGAGTCTTCGGATTTATCTTCTTTGAACTTGATGTTATTGAGAGATCATGTTTGATTGTCTCTTGCCTTCTTGGTGACCCTATTTCCGTGAGCATAGAGGGATTGGGGCCCTCTTATGGAATGACTTGAAATGCATGCCATGAATCCTTATGGGACATAGGAACCCGTAGGGTTTTGGTAGGTTTAATGCAATGGAGAGCAAACTTGGTGTCACTCTCTTTGGGTTGATCATATGCATGGAGATTCAGTGACTTGAGTTACTTTGGAACTCTTGTCCTGTCATGGAATATTAAATGCATGAATATGGATGTATAGAGTAAAGAGAGAGAGAATGCATTTGTAAAATAAACATGGATACATGAGCAGTTAGATAGGCATTATAACAACAGGAATAGATAAATTCAGAGGAAAGTAAAGCAAACGCCCTTTCCTCTATAGTTTTGAAAATGGTGTGCGTGTCTTAAATCTGGCAGGGGTTCGGTTATGCATGGTGTCTATATGAGCATGAGGTCGAGGGTTTACTAATGGGTCCTAAGAAGGCTCGGTTCCCAAATCTTCAAACCTAGGCCCACTCCCCGAGGTGGTACCATGTTCCCCCTTTTAACTAGAAGGGACATATCAGGGTAGAGAATGCAAATATGCAAATATGCAAAATGCAAGTGCACGTGCAGTGCGTGTCTAATTTTTAAAAATTGAAGGAAAGAGTCCAATAACTCCCATCCATCCTGTCCAATCCATACATTCATTCATACACAACAATTAATATAACACGAAATAAATTTGTGAACAAGGGTCCACCTACAAAAATAAATATGCAAAAGTCAATACTTAAATGACAAACTTAATGCAAGATAGAATAAATATGAGTAGAGTGCAAACAATGATATGTTTTTTTTTTTTTTTTTTTTGAAAACAACTTGGAAAAACTTGATTTTGAAAGTTGGAAGTGGGTAGAATGGAACAAATTAATCAAAGACTCCAAATGGGTGAGGGTAAAGAGACATGATATCGGCCTAACCCTCTAAGTGTTCCTAGTGGAGTCGCTAGCTGTCGCACCCTGATTTTTCGCACCCAAAAAAGACAAGTTAGAAAAACATAATGCTCTCTCGTTATAACTTATCCTCCTAGAAAGATGAGTGCGACTAGGTTTGAGTTGAAAATTGATTTGAATTAAGGGCTTTTAGAAAAAGTTTGGAGTCACCACCTAACTTGATTAAGGTGAGTTAGGTCACCTAAAACTAAATACAATCCGAAGATTACACTTAGGATTTTTGAAAAGGTTTTGAAAAATATCCTCAAGAGAAGATTTTTAAAAAAATAGGTTGTTTGGCAACCTTTGAAAATATTTAAGCCCTTTTTTTAAAATAACCCCTTTTCTGGTCTTTCGAAAAGCAGTGATCCTAAGTCCGGAGGTTAGTTACGTGTAGGGAAGACGCACTAAGCCATTACCCTACCCTGCTTTTGCGATACCGACATATCTATTCACCCTAGGTTTAGCCATTAGAGTCTTTGATTAATAAATGTCCAAAACTATCTACTTGATTTGAAAAAAAAAAAAAAAAGTTGACACGATACATGATAATGCAAGTGTGAGAATTTGATTCGATTTTGAAAGTAGATTTAAAAAGAACTTGATTTGATTTGAAATGGATTTGAAAGATAGATTTGATTTGAAAGAAAGTTTTACAAATTGGAAATAGAGATTTGAAAATAGATTTTGGAATTTGATGTTTAAAAATAGTTATGAAATTGAAAACTTGAAAAAAGTTGTGAAAATAGAAGCTTGAGAAAGGTTGTGACCGCACCTATGAGGGTTGACTACGTATCCCTTTTTGGGAATCAGGTCAGTTGTAGTTCGGACAAGAGTCCGATAGAAAATTTGATTTGAAAAGAGTTTGATTTGAGAAAGAGATTTGATTTGAAAAAGGATTTGATTTAAACTT
This sequence comes from Euryodendron excelsum, assembly GCA_033060915.1. Lineage (NCBI taxonomy): Eukaryota > Viridiplantae > Streptophyta > Magnoliopsida > Ericales > Pentaphylacaceae > Euryodendron > Euryodendron excelsum. The sequence continues at coordinate 26,251,119 of CM065382.1, read as the reverse complement.
TGAATAGAAAATTTGAAATTGAACTTGGAATTGACTTTGATTTTGATTTGGAAAGATAGAACTTAGAAGAAGAACTTAGACTTGATTTGGAAAGATTGAGATTTGAAAACATTTTGACTTGAATTGAAGTTTGAAAAACAATCTTGGTTTAGAAAAGAACTTTTGGAGAAGAGTTGGAAGCTTCCCAACTTTAGGGTTAGGGTCGAACTAGGGTCTAGACATCCTAAGACTTAGGGTGACCAAGGGTTGAAGCATGTAATTGAATTGAACTTGAACTTGAGAATATTGATTTTGAAAAGTTTGGTTTTGGAAAATCTAGACTTAGGAAAGATAGGACTTAAGAAAGACTTGAGGTTTAAGAGTGATTTGATTGGAAAGTTTGATTTAGAAAACATGGAGAGTTGGAGTCTAGGAAAGATTGAATTTAGAAAGTCTTGAAATTAGGAACGTTTCAAAATAGGAAAGTTCCTTTTTAGGAAAGTTTTATTTTAGGAAAGTTTCGAATTAGGGAAGTTTAAAATAGGAAAGGTTTTGAAATTGGAAAGTTTTGAATTTAGAAAGTTTCAATTTAAGAAAATTTCAAATTTGAAAAGTTTCCTTGTTAAGAAAGATTTGATTAGGTTGGAGAAAGATTTGGAATTTGGAAAGTTTTAGAATTAGGAAAAGCTTGGGTTTAGAAAGATTAAGAAGCTTAAAGTTTAAGGAAAGATTTGAAAGTTTAAGTTTTGAAAACTTAAGATTTAGGAAGGTATGAGATTAGGAAGAATTGGAATTAAGAAAGATTTGGATTAGAAAATATTTGATTTCTATTTCCTAAAATAAAAGATTGGATTTTATTTTAAAAAAGAGATGATTTGATTTTGTTTCCAAAAACGGAGGATTGGATTTGGTTTCCTAAGTTGGAGGACTAGATTTGACATGGAATTAGAGTGGATGGGATTTGGAAAACTTGGATTTAGAAAATATGATTTGACATTGAAAAAGAGGTTTAGGAAACCTAAGAGTTTGACGTAAGAAATAGAATTTTGGAAATCTATGATTTGAAGTGGAAAAGGAAAGTGGAAATTAGGATTTCCTAATCATTGGCTCTAGGGCTTGATTTGGACTTCAAGAAAAAGGGATTTTGGAAAGTAGATATTTTGAAGTGAGTTTATAGGAAGGAAACTTGAAGAGAGTTTTTAGAAAGTGAAATTTTCAAGAGAGCTTGTGGGAAGGAATTTGAAAAGAGTTTTTAGGAAAGTAAGTTTTTTTAAGGAAAATTTTATAATGCAATTTTTAGAAAGTAATTTTGGAAAGGAGATTGGAGAGAGTTTTCAGAAAGTATATTGGAGAAGAGATTTTAGAAAGTAGATTTGAAAAGAGATTTTGGAGAGAATTTAAAAATGAAGTTTTGGAAGGTATGTTTGAAAAGTAATTTGGAAACGGATTTAAATGTGGACTTTTACAAGTCTTTAAAAATATCTCACTTTCCTAAAACGATTCTAACCATGAAGAGATTAGAACCATTCTAGGAATATGGTTTTGAAAATAATGAAGATTTGAAAATATAGATCATGAAAGTCACTTTAAATTTAACACTTTCTTAAAGCAACCCCAACTATGAAAAGGCTAGAATCACCATAGGATTGTGATTTTGAAAATAAGTTTGGAAAAAGAAGATTTAATGCCAGTTTTGAAAATGATTTTTGATGCATGCTTTGAAAACAAGTTTAAAAACAAGTTTTGGAGAGATGCATGATCATGATATGCACAATGCAAGTTGGGGTTGTAAACATACAAGGTTAAAGGCTTCACCACATAATCAAGGGGGCTGAACCCATATGGTCTCTGGTTAGACTAAGAGAAAGCCCCCAACACGGTGACTTTCAATAGCCTAATCCTACATATGAACCGGGGAGTTCTTTGTTTCAAGCATGTAAGAAAAGGGCGGTAGAAGATGGGGATTAAAATAGAAGAAAATTCAAGTGGGTTAGGAGAGAGAAGAGAAAGGGAGAAATTGCGTAAACGTAAATAGGAAGCCTACTTTATGTCTTCTTTGTTTTGCTTGCCTTATTTGCTTTCTTTTACTTCAGTCTTTGAGAGCTTGCTTTGTTCTTCGGGAGCTTTCGAGTTACAACACTTCAAGTCTTCAATGGAGGCTTTGGAGGTTCGTATATGAGTGTATAAGAGTGTATATAAGCTAGGGTTAAGTGTATAGGGGCTAGTGTTTGGAGAACCTAAAGAAAACTAGGGTTTGGAAGGGCTTCGAGCTCTATAATTCGAAAAACAAAGTTTTTGGATTGTGTTTGCTTATCCTTTTCACACTGGAGGAGGCTCTATATTTATAGACAAAAGAGTAAACTGGCACCGTGAGATTTGTGGCGCTAGGCCAAAAATCTCTTTGGTGCCGCTAGGAGTGGCGCCAATCCATTTTTTGGGGTCAACAAACAACGTATCTTCAGAAGATTTGAGCACTTGTATTAGTGACTACCATGTAATTTTTAGCCTGGGTTCATTAGGAGTGGCTTTGGAAAATTCGAGAATGATTTAAAGGGCCAAAAATGGCCTGAAGGGCCGAAAAGGGACAGGAACCCTTGAGAATAGTGTCTCAAGGGTAGTAGACTTGAAAAATAATGCTAGGATGTGTTGGAAGGGTTGACCGGGCCATTAGGGGTAAAACGGTCAATCGGGCCGGAAAGCTGGAATGTGCTGAAGGAAGGCTTAAGGCTTGGAAACATTAGCTAAAATGTTCCAGGAGGTTGCTGTTTTGATACCCAGAGCTGGCGTGGTTGGAAAAGGTGACCGGCTCATCAGCGGTAAAACGGTCATTTTACATCAGGTTTGTCGAAATTGATTTGGAATGATTTGAAAATGGATCGGAAGGCCGGCGATACTATCATAAGCACCCCTGAGAGGTTACCGGTTTGATACCTAAAGCTAGTGTGGTTCCCCAGGCGTTCGACTATCTAGGGGCAAAATGGTCATTTTGACCGGAGGGTCTCGGAATTGGCCCAAACCCTATAGGAAGGCATCTAATCGTGCCGGATTGTCTTTAGGAAAATCTTGGAAGGGTAGACTTACCACTTTTAGGGTTTAGGTACTTTTTCAAAAAAGCATGCTGAAAAGCCCTAAGGGTAGTTTGGTTATTGTTCACCTGAGTGGGCTAGCAAGTACTGGTGTTGACCTAGGTTTTGAGTGATTCCATCATTCTAAAGGTATCCCGTCATTCTGTGATGAGTAATTCCATCATTCTCTGATGAGTTGGTTTCCAAAGGTATCCCGTCCTTTGGTAAATGTGTCACGGCCAAGAGGCGAGTTCGGTCCTGTGGTTTATTGGCAATTCCCTATGTCAGCCTGTTTGCAATAGTTTCCGCCACTCTGAAGGTTGCGAAGTTTGCAAGTATTTATGTTATTCTAACAGATTGCGATCATTCTAGAGACTGCCTGATCTCGGGAAGCTGCTAGGTGGACTTGTCGCCTGAGGATTCAACTTTCTCGAAAGGCGTGTCGAAACGGACATTCTTCATTGGCGGGCTAGCAGGCACCAAAGGTGGACCGTTCCACCATCTCGAGGACTTGGGTCTCATCCTGGTCGACGAGTTTGAAGGGACTTGCTATTCCAAAGAATTTTCTCAGAAAACGTGCCAAGCTAGATGGTCTTACTGTTTGATGAATCAACTTTCTCGAAAGACGTACCAAACTTGATTTGAACTGGAACCGAATTGAGATTAGATTTTGATCTTGGAATTGAGATTGAATCGGGGACTTACCCTCTTCGAGAAGACGTGCCCCCTGGAATTGGACCAGACAATGGCCCAAGGGCATTTTAGTCATTTGGCCTAAGGTCATTTTAGTCATTTCGCCTCTGCTTGGGCCCAATAGGCCCATAAAGTGATTGATTGACTAGATTGTGTTTGGAAAGCTGGTTTGAACTAGAATATCTCTATATTGACTTGAACTCAAGTCTGAACGGACCGAAGATTGCCGAACGGACAAAAATGGGATGCTTACAAAGATCTAACACAGGAAATACCAGCATTGGGGTATATTTAAATCCAAAAACAAAAAGGGGAGAATAGAGAGTGAGCAACAATAAGAGAGAGTCATGCTATCCAAGGTGATCATAAGTCTTAAAAAGCCAAGCGAAATGTTTTGAGCCTTATCCCTTCTTTTCAAATACCCCATAACCAAGCCCAAATTACAGTCCAAAATAAAGACTTTTCAGAATGGTCGTTGCTATCATTGCTCTTCAGAGGAAGATGATTTCACTAAGAAATAATTCATCTAGTAGAAATTCCAACTTAGCTCTAGGCTCAATGTCAAAAGTAACATCAATAGTCTTCAACCAAAGTAGCAACTTCAGTCTGCAACAGATTTCATCATTAATTGCTCTTCCAAATCAAAGCACTCAACACTCCTGTTCTCATTAAGCAAGGAGTCATTTTCATCAGCATCAACAAGAGAAATCAAGAGAAAAAGCATGGCTTGAGAACATAGTGAAAACCCTCCGGGGCGTTATGGGTAAAAGAGTAGGGTCATCGCGAGATACAAAACTACCTACGCAGTGAAAACCCAAAAACGGGCGTTAACGTGCAAAAATGATAAAATCAGCCTCCATGAAAACCCGCAAGGGCAAGGGTGGCAAAAATGGTTAAATTAAAAAAATCCCTATATCAGCAATTTGAGTGGCAGTAACAAGACAGTCTCAGTGAAGTAGCAAAACAATGGGCCAAGCGATGCCAACCTGTGGGAAACCTGTATTGGTAACAAAATTTTAAACTTAGCATGGCAAAGTAATAAGCCTGAATATCTTAAGTCATTTATTAAAAATTAGTCTGTTACATCTTGATGTTGCTACCATAAAACTGAGATAGGTACAAGTTCAAGGGGCATCTCCTTAAGCATTCTCAAGTCCCAAGGTGTCTTCAAACATAATACTTTGATGCCGCAGCCGACGAATTCTAGTAGCCATCTATCTAGAACATAATTAACTAGAGCAGATAAAAAATCCAAAACCTCCAGCACAGCTTAACTCACAAGAAGTCCATTTTAGCAAACCATATCAGCCAATCATCATCAAAGCAATTCTTTGACTCCATAAGGCGTGTCCCCGTGCACTACATAGCTTAGTGATCTCGACGTCTCAGTCTTTCGATCTCGACCTGGGGCAACTGATTTCAACTCAGTTAGTAAGTCAACATAGATCATAGATAAGAGCCTAAACTATCTGTAGTTGCCATGGATAAGAGATTAAACTTTTATGATACTCCTAAACTGCTCCCCGCAGCTAACAAAGCTGTCCCCGATAGCCTGAGCCAGGATCCTGCCCTCCATAGCCAATGAGAAATAGAGAATGGGCAACAACCCGCCCTTGATCTCCCTAATCAACTTTGAACATACTTTTTCAAACCATGAAAACTAGGATAATGGCCCATCTTACACCTCACATTTAATTCCAAACCAATTGACCTATTCGAGGAGAACCGGCCAAAGACGTTTGACCTCCCAGATACCTTAGACTTTTTAAAACAAAAGAGACCTCACTCCCTCCAAAAATCAATTCAAGACACTTAACTTTAGAGTAGCGCAATCCCTCTAGAGAAATGTCAACAAGATCCTTATCATACCTTCCAAAATCAAAACTCAACAGTCAAGCCAACATCATGCTGTAAGCACCACATTTTTGCCTGCTCGACAGCCTCCAGTCCGTCCATACTGGAGTTCAAGTCAATATAGACATATTTCAGCTCAAACTAGCTTTCCAAACATAATACAGTCAATCAATCAATCACTTCGTGGGCCCATTGGGCCCAAGTAGAGGCGAGATGACCAAAATATCCTTGGGGCATTGTCCGGTCCAATTCCAGTGGGCACGTCTTCTCGAAGATGGTAAGTCCCTGTTTCAATCTCAATTCCAAGATCAAAATCCAATTCCAAGTCCATTCAAATCAAGCTCGACACATCTTTCAAGAAAGTTAATCCCTCATACAGTAAGACCATCCAGTTTGACAGGTTTTTTGAGAAAATATTCAGAACAATAAGTCCCTTCAAACCCGTCGACCGAGACGAGACCCCAAGTCCTCGAGATAGTAGGACGGTCCACCCTTGGTGCCTACTAGTCTGCCAATGAAGAATATCTGTTTCAGCACACTTTTTGAGAAAGTTGATTCCTCATGCGATAAGTCCACCTAGCAGCTTCCCGAGATCAGGCAGTCTCTGGAATGATCATGACTCGTTAGAGTAACAAAAATGCTCGCAAACTTCGCAACCGTAAGAGTGTCAGAAACACTTGTAAACAGGTTGACATAGGGAATTGCCAATAAACCCCTTATGTCATGGGACAAAACTCACCTCTTGGCCATGACACGTTTACCAAAGGACGGGAAACCTTTCGAAACCAACTCATCACAAACTGTTAGAGTGATGGAAACACTCAAAACTCAGGTTAACACCAATACCTACTAGCCCACTCTGGTAAAAAATGACCAAACTGCCCATAGGGTTTTCTGGCATGCTTTTTTAAGAAAATACTTAAGTCCTCCAAGCAATAAGTCCACCCTTCCAAGAGTGTCCTAAAGACAATTCAATCTGTTTCGGGCCAATTCTCAGACCCTCCGATCAAAAAATCATTTTGCCCCTAGATTGCCGAGCACTCGGGGAACCACACCGGCTTAGGGTATCAAATTGGTAACCTCTTGAGGATGCTTCTGATAGTATCCCTAGCCTTCCGACACATTTTCAGATAATTCTGAATCAATTCCGACAAGCCCGATGCAATTGACCGTTTTGCCCCTAGTGGGTCGGTCGCCTTTTCCAACCACGCCGGCTCTGGGTATGAAACCAGCAACCTCCTGGAACATTCTAGCTAATGTTTCCAAGCCTTAAGCCTTCTTCTGGGACATTCCAAGTCTATCCCGGCAGCTTTTCAGCCCAATTGACCGTTTTGCCCCCAATGGCCCGGTTAACCCTTCCAACATATCCTGACATTATTTTTGAAGTCTACAACCCCCGAGACACTATTCTAACCTGTCCTTTTCTGGCCCTCAGGGTCATTCCCGGCCCCTTAAATCATTTCTAGACTTTTCGAAGTCACTCCTAATGAAGCCAGGCTAAAAATTGCATGATAGTCACTAAAACAGGTGCCTAAATCTTCTAAAGATACGTTGCTTGCCGACCTTAAACATTTCCTAAATGGCTACTGCCAAGCCAAAAAGTGGCTTGGCGCCACTACAACAGGTGCTAGTTTACTCTTCTGTCTATAAATACAGAGCCTCCTCCAGTATGAAAAGGGTCCGCAAACACAGTCCAAAAACTCTGTTGTTCAATATACAGAGCTCGAAGCCCCTCCAAACCCTAGCTCTCTTTAGGTTCTCCAAAACCTAGCTTCCATATAAAAAACCCTAGCCCCTATACACTTAATCCTAGCTCACATACACTCTTACACACTCATATACGAACCTCCGAAGCCTCCATTACAGACTTGAAATGCTACAACTCAGAAGCTCCCAAAGACCAAAGCAAGCTCTCGAAGACCAAAGTAAAACAAAGCAAGCGAGCAAGCAAAACAAAGCAAATAAAGCAAGCAAAACAAAGAAGACACAAGCTAGGCTTCTTATTTATGTTTACGCAATTCCCCCCTCTCTCTTCTCTCTTCTAACCCACTTTGATTTTTTTTTATTATTTTAATCCCCATCTTCTACCCCCCTTTTCTTGCATGCTTGAAACAAGGGACTCCCCGATTCATGTGTAGGATTAGACTGTTGAAAATCACCGTGTCGGGCCTTTCTCTTAGTATAACTAGAGACCATGTGGGTTCGGCCCCCTTGATTATGTGGTGAAGCCTTTAACCTTATATGTTCACGACTCCAACTTGTATTGTGCATATCATGATGATGCATCTCTCCAAACTTTTTTTCAAATTTGTTTTCAAAACTTGCATCGAAAATCATTTTCAAAAGTGGCATTAATTCTTCTTTTCCAAACTTATTTTCAAAATCACAATCCTAAGGTGATTCTAGCTTTTCCATGGTTAGGGTTGCTTTAGGTAAGTGTTACATTTAAAGTGACTTTCATGGTCCATATTTTAAAAACTTTATTATTTTCAAAACCATAATCCTAGAATAGTTCTAATCCCTCTATGGTTAGAATTGTTTTAGGAAAGTGGGATATTTTTATAAACTCGTAAACGTCCACATTCAAATCCTCTTTCCAACATTGTTTTCTACACTCTTTCCAAAATCTCTTTGCAAATCTCCTTTCCAAAACTCTCTTCAAATTTACTTTCCAAAAATCTCTTTTCTAAAAATCTTTCTTTCCTCAAAATCCTTTTTTCTTGGAGTTCAAGTCTAACCCTAGAGTCATGGTTAGGAAACCCTAATTTTCTCTCCTAAAACATGATTTCTAATCTTTCCTCAAAACATAGATTTCCAAAATCTCTATTTTCTACATCAAATCTTAGATTTTCAAAATCACTTTTCCTATACCAAAACTATGGCTTTCCAAACCCAAGTTTTTCAAAATTCCTCCTTTCCAATTCTATGTCAAATCAAATCTTCCGTTTTTGGAAACAAAATTAATTCATCTTTTTTTGGAAATAGAAATTAAATCTTTCTAATTTCAATCCTTTCTCGATTCTAAATTTCCTAATGTCAAACTTTTCCAAATTTCAAACTTTCCAATCTTCCTAAATTTAAACTTTTCCTCATTTCTAAACTTTTTAAATCTTTTTTAAATCAAAATTTTCAAATTCCAAATCTTTCCAAAAACCAAAACTTTCCTAATTTCAAAGTTTTCTAAATTCAAAACTTTCTTAAGTTGAAACTTTCTTAATTCAAAATTGTCACAACCCATTTTGTCTTCTAGATTGGGACAAGGGGTTCATTAGCTAAGGATGCATTATTCACATACTTCCAAGATGATTATTACAGCTGAAGAACATTATTCTTATAGTTGAGATCCATAACATTATTTTATATACAATCCAAACTAAACATTAAGGTAATTTCAACCTGAACTATGTGGTTCACTTCTTGTACTTATCTCTTTGGAATCCAGCTGAAGTCTTATTTTCTTGAAAAATGTGTCCCATAAAATAGGAGTGAGCTGCGAAGCTTAGTAGAGATACCATGATTCCATAAAATACAAGTTTAAAAGTGCAGTGTAGTAAAATTATGCTATGGCATGCTTATGTAACCGTTTCTTTTTATCATCACTAGAATCCTGCAGGTATTTCTTGCCTAGGGCATCATCAAGCCCAGTAGGCCTACCCTTGACACTTCTTCGATTCAAGTTTAGTGGGGGCTCACCGTCATCCATGATATAAACCTGGGGTTCTTTTAGTTATCCAGTTGTGCCTCCTTTATTCCTCCCCAGTGATGCAAGCAGAAATGAAATGCAAATAAAGCAAGATATAAAAGTAGTATTTTAAACCAAACATTGAATAAAAGAGAAATGAGCATGTATTTTCAAGAATGCACGGTTTCCTACCCTGCCAGTATTTGTGCAGAAGATTCATTCCGGTTCTTCAAATATTTTCTGTTCATATTACTAGAGTTAGATATCTATTTTCCATATATATATTGACTAAGTAAGTTAGATGGTTAGTAGTGCGATATTATAAATGGTCAGGATCTTGGGTGGTACACATCTTTAGTAGGAACATAACTGCTCGGTCGCTCGGAATAGGAGATATTCTGGAATTCTTATTTGGGGTAGCTACTAAGGCTATTCTCCCATATATATGTCCCTTGTATTTTTAGGGATTTTCTAGTAAAATTCCAGAATATTTTAATATCTCATGTATTTTCTGTGAATTTTCATGCCAAATGTCAAAATAAATTCACGATAATTCACAAGGAAGTCCTCAAGGTCTGAAATTTTGAGGGTAGGGTACTTAGATGCTCATAGCATGGCCATAAAAATTTTGGAGCCTAACTCAGTGGGACGCACCCACACGCGCCACCAATCGCGCGTGGGGGAGTAAGCCACAACCTTCTTCTTCCTCCCACCGCGACTGGTTGCGATTTTGCTCATTTTTTCGACCAATCCTTGGTATTCCTGGCCATGCATGTGAGCCCCAGGTGTTGGTAAGGTCCTGGGCTTCACACTCATGGCCAGAGCTCGACCAACGGTGGTCGGACAGAGCTCAAAATGGTGGTTGCATGGCGGAACCCTAGTGGTTCGAACCTGCAACTGCCATTTTGGTCATCTTCCCTCCATTTTCAGACTTTGAGCCCTTCATGGGTTTTGTTCTTGACCCCAAGACTAGTCGACCTCAAGTGGTGGGGTCGGCAACGGTGGCCGATGGCCGAAGCCATGCCTCTGGGTAGGCTTTTCGGCAAAAACTCGCTTCAAGGGTTGTGCAGGGCTTGTACAGAGGCTATGGGTCTCTCTGGGACACCCATGGGTGTCCTTGAGAAATTCCATGGCCGTTGCAGCAGCCCCCCAGCCCCTAACTCTCTCGCCACAGCCAAGACACCGAGAATAATCTCTCTCTCTCTCTCTCTCTCTCTCTCTCTTCAGTTTTCTTAAGTTTTTAGCCCTAGTTATTCTCGTAGTCAGCTGGGTTTGTGATGAGGGAGGTGGAAGGAAGTAGGTTCTCACCTTAGAGTGTCAAGGAGAAGGTCGATCTATAGTTCTCTCTCCTTCTCTCTTACTCTCGGTTTGTGTTGGGTTTTGTCGGTTTTCCTTCGAACACCCTAGATACTTGAATTGCCTATAGAAATCGATGTGTTCTAGTGCTTTACAAAAGTATATGAACCCAGGTGTCATGCCAAGACAATGCATGGAGTCCAAGGTGGTGTATCGACACAATTCCGATGCGACAAGATTTTAGGTCAGTTACTTATGTTATCATGAAGGATATATCTGGGTACTTGAATTGATATATTTGTTATTTGAAGTGTATGTATGAGTGGTGCCATCTCCCTTTGCATGGATGTAATCATATCCAAGTTAGTGGAGTTTTGATTTATAATTGAATAGGTGGAGCCTTGAACCGGTTTGTTCCTATTTGTTAATGCATAGTTAGAAGGCTTGGGCTGGTTCAACACCCATGATTACAAGGGTTTTGCTGGTTCACGTAGGGTTTTAAATAGTGTAGTGAGTTGTACTTAATAAGAGAGTGAACTGGTTGAGTATGTGTGTGTAACCGGTTAAACCGGTGTTTGCTGATAGTGACCTGGTTTGAGTAGATTTTGGACCGGTTCGAGTATGGGTTGGGTCATAGGGAAGGGTTAAACTGGTGTGTCTAGTGGTTTGACGTTCGATTCTTCGGTCCAAGGAAGAAATAGTCCAAATAAGTGAGGACAGTTTTGTTTTAGCTGGAAATTTAGGGTGGTGCTTGTCCTTCTTATGTATCGAGAACAAAAACGAAAAACTCTAACCTTTTTAATAAGGTTGTAACGCAGTCAAGAAAATTTAGGGTGTTACAGTATTACCTCCTCAGGGAATTTTGTCCTCGAAATTAGTCTCAAACAAGTGAGGATATCGGGTCCTCATATCCGACTCTGTTTCCCACGTGGCTTCTTCTGTTTCGCGATGTTGCCAAATTACCTTAACTTGAGAAATTTCTTGTTTTGCAAAACTTTTATCTAATGATCCACTATCTTAATGGGCTCTTCGTCATATTAGTGATCGGGCTGTACTTCAATAGTTTCCCATTGAATTATATGAGTAGGATCATGGTGATATTGCCTTAATATTGACACATGAAATAAATTGTGTATCTGATCTAATTCTAGGGGTAATTCCAATCAATATGCCACTTGCCCAATTCTCTCTGAGATATGGAAAGGTCCAATAAATCGTGGTGCCAGTTTTCCCTTTTTACCAAATCTCATCACACCTTTATATGGAATTACCTTTAAAAATACCCATTCGCTAACCTGAAATTCCAAGGGTCGCCTACGCCGATCTACATAACTCTTTTGTCAGCTTTGTGTAGTCTTAAGCCATTCCTGTATTGTTTTTACTTTTTCTGTGGTCTCTTGAATGATTTCTAGTCCATACAGGAATTTGTCCACCAGTTCTAACCAACAGTTGGGTGCTCGACAGGGTCATCCATATAGTGCTTCATATGGGGCCATTTCTATGCTAGCTTGATAACTATTGTTATAGGCAAACTCTACCAGTGGTAGATAATCACTCTAGGTTCCTTAGAAGTCCAAGACACAAGCACGGAATATATCTTCTAAGATTTGATTGGTTCTCTCGGATTGGCCATCTGTCTGTGGATGATATGTTGCACTCATGTGTATTTGTGTTCCTAGAGCTTTTTGTAAACTTTGCTAAAATCGTGAGGCAAATCTGGGATCTCGATCTGCCACAATAATTTTGGGCACTCCATCCAACCGAAGTGTTTCTTTCACATATAATTGACTCAAGGTACTTAGATTGTCGATTGCCTTTGTAGGTAAGAAATGTGCAGTTTTTGTTAGTCGGTTCACAATGACCCAAATCGTATCATACCCTTGTTGAGTCTTTGGTAGTCCTGTGATAAAATCTATGGTGATTTGTTCCCACTTCAATTTTGCGATTAGTAACGGTTGCAATAATCCACCCGGGAGTTGGTGTTCTGCTTTTACCTGCTGACAGGTAAGGCAACGTGCCCCGAACTTTGCAACATATTTCTTCATTCCTTTCCAATAATATTGTCGCTTAAGATCCTGATACATCTTGGGGTTCTTGGATGGATGGTAAATTTAGAATGGTGTGCTTCTGCTAATATCTTTTGTTTTAACTCATCCTTGTTTACTTCAAAGTACCTTCCTTTGTATCAAAGTTCACCCTTCTCACCTATAGTCCATTCTGGATCATTTTCTCTCTTTCCTATTTTTTTCTTTATTTCCTGTACTTCCGAGCTTTCTTGCTGGGCTTGTTTAACTTCCTTTAGTGTTTGGGATCGTATTTGGAGACCACATAGTACTTTTCCTCTGTGTCCAAATTCATCATAGGATTCTAACAATTGAACAACATTCCATTTAGCTAACACAATACTACTTATATTTCCTTGATTTTTCCTACTTAAGGCATCTGCTACAACATTGGCCTTACTTGGGTGATATTATAAGGTGAAATCATAATCCTCCATGTACTCCACCCATCTTCTTTGCTTTAAATTTAAATCTTTTTGAGTGGTGATATACTCAAGACTCTTGTGATCAGTAAATAACTTGAACTTTTCTCCTTACAGATAACATCTCCAAATTTTGAGAGCAAAGATTACTGCAGCCATTTCTAAATCATGCGTAAGATAATTTTCTTCATGCTTTTTGAGTTGTCTTGACCCATAGGCTACAACCATCCCTTATTGTATTAGAACACATCCCAACCTTTGACAAGAGGCATCTGTATATACCACATACGGTTTCCCACTACTTGGAAGAGTAAGAATGGGGGCTGTGATTAATTTGTCCTTTAATTGTTGAAATGCCTCTTCACACTTGTCTGTACGAATCTCACTCCCTTTCTGGTTAGTTGCGTCAGAGGGCCTGCTATCTTAGAGATTCCTTCCACAAACCTTGGGTAATACCCTGCTAATCCTAGAAAGCTTTGAATTTCGATGATAGTGGAAGGATTCTTCCAGTCTATTACTGCTTCTATTTTTTGTAGAGTCTACTGATATTCCGTCCTTAGACACTACATGCCCTAAGAATTTCACCTCTTTCATCCAAAAGTCACATTTACTTTGCTTGGCATAAAGTTGATGTTTCCTTAAAATCTGCAGAGTTATCCTTAAGTGTTCCCTATGGGATTGCTCATCTGGAGAATATATCAGGATGTCATCAATAAAGATAATTACAAAATGGTCTAACTGATCTCAGAATACTTTGTTCATCATGTCCATGAAGGCAGTAGGTACATTAGTTAACCCAAAGGGCATCACCACAAATTCAAAATGTCTGTATTGGGTTCTAAAGGCAGTTTTGGGAATGTCAGACTCTCTTATTCTCAACTGATGATATCCTGACCTCAAATCAATCTTAGAAAAGTATGTTGCTCTTCTGAGTTGATCAAACAAATCATCAATTCTCAGAAGGGGATATTTATTCTTAATGGTCACCTTGTTTAACTACCGATAGCCACACATAATCGGAGAGTTGCATCTTTTTTTTTTTCACAAATAACACCAGTACTCCACATGACGAAGTGCTCGGGCAGATATACCCTTTCTCTAATAACTCGTCTAACTATATTTTCAATTCCTTGAGTTCTGCCGGTGCCATCCTATAGGGTGCAATAGATATGGGAGCTACTCCAGGATATAATTCAATTACGAATTCTATTTCTCGGTTTGAGGGTAATCTAGTTAAGTCTTCTGGAAATACATCTGAGAACTCATCTACTACTAGTATCGACTTTATCTTGGTTTGAGTTTCACTCTCTTCCTTCAACATACTAAGGAAATAAAAACACTCTTCTGTCAACTTCTGTCGTTCACAAAAAGTTTCCTTGGGTTGTACCATGGTTATACCCCTTTCCTCAGGAAAACGCACCTCATCTTTATTTAGGTGCCACAAAATTAGAGTCTTTTGGCTACAATCCATGATTACTTTGTTTTGTGTTAGCCAGTCCATTCCTAATATCAAATCAAACCCTTCCATGTCTAATTGAATTAAATCCACTGTAAATTCATAAGTGCCTACCCGTAAAACATTGGACGGACATCCTATATGTACCATTACTATCCTACTGGTAGGAGTTTGGATACTCAATGGTATGGTTAACGGTGTGGTAGATAAATTTAGATGATTTACACATTTTATAGAAATAAATGAATGTGTAGCTCATGTGTCAAATAATACGATAACCCATGAATTGTAAAGTAAGATCATACCTTCAATTACCGTATTAGAGGTCTCACCATTTTATTTGGTTGTAGGGAGGGCGAACATTTGAGATGCAATAGGCTGACTAGTCTGTTTCCCCTTTCTTGCTTCCCCTTGATTAATACGATTAAAGTTGGTTGAGGTGGTTGTCGGTCACCTTGCAATGGTTTGCTGGGAAGTTGTTGTGGAGCTTGTCGGGAAACTTCAAGTTAACTGTGTCGCGCCCAGATTTTTTGTACTCGAGAAATACACACACAAGCGAGAAAAATACTGTATTTTCTCGTTAGAATTTATCCTCCTAGAAGAATGAGTACGACTATGTTTGAATTGAAAATTAATTTGAATAAAGGGCTTTTAGAAAAAGTTTGGAGTCGCCACCTAACTTGATTAAGGTGAGTTAGGTCACCTAAAAACTAACCACAATCCGAGGATCACACTTAGGGTTTTTGAAAATGATTTTGAAAATACTTCCTCTAGAGACGGTTTTTAAGAAAACAGGTTATTTGGCAGCCTTTGAAAAATATTTAAGCCCTTTTTAGAAAAATAAACTTGATTTTGGTCTTTCGAAAACAGTGATCCTAGGTTCAGAGGTTGGTTATGTGTAGGAAAGATGCACTAGATCATCACCCTACCCCGCCTTTGCAGTACCTACATGTCTATTCACCCTAGATTCACCTATGAGAGTCTTCAACTAACATATATCCAATCGTATCCACTTTAGAAAATAATTTTTTTTTTAAAGAATGATGCATGATATGCAAGTGCAAGAAAAGAGAGTTGGAAAATAGATTTGGAAAGAAATTGATTTGATTTAAAAGAGATTTGAAAAGATAAATTTGAAATTGAAATTGAAAAGAGATTTGAAAAGATAAATTTGATTTGATTTTGAAAATAGATTTGAGAAAAGAGATTTGAAAAGAATTATGGAATTAGAAATTGGAAAAAGTTTGTGACCGTACCCATGAGGGTTGCCTACGTATCCTTTCTGAGAAATCAGGTCAGTCGTAGTTCGAACAAAAGCCCGATAAAAAATAGAAAATTTGATTGGAAAAAGAGATTTTGATTTGAAAAAGGATTTGATTTAAACTTAGAATAGAATATTGGAAATTGGAATTTGAAATTAGAAAGATCGGACTTTGATTTGGAAAGATAGAACTTGGAAGATTAGGGAAAGACTCGAGAGTTATGAAAAGATTTGACTCGAGTGTTGGACTTGGAGAATTAAGGAAGGATTGAATTTAGGAAATGTTTGAATTCGGAAAGTCTTGATTTAGGAAAGTTTTGGATTAAGAAAGTTTCATTTTAAGAAAGGTTTGGAAATAGAAAATGTTTCGGTTTAAGAAAGTTTTGAAATTGAAAAGTTTTGAATTTAGAATGTTTTGAAACAGGAAAGTTTTGAAAGTAAGAAAGTTTTGAGTTTAGAAAGATTTAGATTTGGAAAGATTTGAAGTTTAGGAAAGTTTAGAATTTTAAAATGATACAAAGTTTGAGTTTTAGAAATTCTTGAAATTAGGAAATATTTGAGTTTAGGAAAGATATGAAGATTTATATTTGAAATGTTAAAATTTGGAAAGGGTTAGAACTAGGAAAGGGTTGAATTAGGAAAGATTTGGAAGCTTAAAGTTTAAAGAAAGATTTAAAAGTTTAGGTTTAGGAAACTTATGGTTTAGGAAGGTAGGAGATTAGGAAGGATTTGAATTAGGAAAGGTTTAGACTAGGAAGGATTGAGATTCCTATTTCCTAAAACAAGGGATTGAATTTTGTTTCTAAAAGATGTGTTTTGATTTTGTTTCCAAAAACGGAGGATAGGATCTAGTTTCCTAAATGGGAGATTAGATTTGGTTTCCTAAAACGGAGGATTGGATTTGACATGGATTTGAAAGGTGAAGTTTTAAAAACCCTAGATTTGGAAGACCATAGTTTTGATGTAGGAAAGAGGTTTTTGGGAACTTATGATTTTTGATGCAAAAGGGGAGATTTTGGAAACCTAAGTTTTAAGGCAAGAGTGGAAATCATGTTTTAAGAATGGAAATTAGGGTTTCCTAATTGTGGGTTCTAGGGCTTGACTTAGGCTTTAAGGAAGAAGATCTTGGAAAGTGAGTTTTTAGAAAGAGAGATTTTTGGAAGGAAATTTTAGAGACGAGTTTTTAGAAAGTGTGTTAAAAAGAGAGTTTTTCGAAAGGGATTTTGGAAAGTAAAATTTTAAGAAAGTTTTTGGAAAGAAAGGTTTTGGCAGGAGATCTTAAAAAGGCATTTTTTTGGAAAGCAAATTTTGAAAAGAGAGCGTTTTGGAAAAGGAGTTTGAAAAGAGTTTTTTCTGGGAAGGAATCTTAGGGAGCGTTTTTAGAAAGCATGTTGAAAAAGGGATTTTTTTAGAAGGAAAGATTTAAAAAGAGCGTTTTAGAAAGTTTATAAAATATCTCACTTTCTTAAAGTAATTATAACCATAAGAAAGTTAGAACCACTTTAAGATAGTGGTTTTGAAAACAATGATTTTGAAAATATGGACCATATTGGTCACTTTAAATGTAACACTTTCCTAAAGCAACCCTAACCATGAAAATACTAGAATCACCCTAAGATTGTGATTTTGAAAACAAGTTTTGAAAAAGAAGGTTTTGATGCAAGTTTGAAAATAATATTAATGCAAGTTTTGAAAACGAGTTTGAAAACGAATTTTAGAAGAATGCAAGATCATGATATGCACAATGCAAGTTGCGGTCGTGAACATACAAGGTTAAAGGCTTCACCACATAATCAAGGGGGCCGAACCCATGTGGTCTCCGGTTAGACTAGAAGAAAGCCCCCAATACGGTAACCTTTCAATAGCCTAATCCTACACATGGATTGGGAAATCTCTTGTATCAAGCTGCAAGAAAGGAGGGGGGGGGGGGGAAGAAGATGGGGGATTAAAATAGAAGAAAACCCAAGTGGGTTAGGAGAGAGAAGAGAGGGGGAAGATGCGTAAACTTAAAGAGAAAGCCTACCTTATGTCTTGTTTATTTTGCTTTGCTTTGCTTTGCGCACTTTGTTTTTCTTGCTTTACTTCAGTCTTCGCTTTAGTCTTCAAAAACTTGTCTTCGATCTTTGAAAGCTTCAGGTTGTATCACTTCAAGTCTTCAATGGAGGCTTTGGAGGCTAGTGTATGAGTATATGAGAGTGTGTATGAATGTATAGGAGGCTAGGGTTTAGAGAACCTAAAGGAGACTAGGGTTTTGGGAGGCTACAAGCTCTGTGTATTGAAAACTAGGGTTTTTAAACTAAGTTTACGGACCTCTTTCATGTTGGAGGAGGCTCTGTATTTATAGAGAGAGGAATGACCTGGCGTTTGTTGTAGTGGCGCTAGGCCAAAATTCCTTCTAGCGCCAGGCCAAAATTCCTTCTAGCGCCACTAGGAGTGGCGTCAGGCCAAATATTAGCTTGGCGCCACTACTAGTGGTGCCAACCACTTAGGAAAGTTTTAAGGTCGGCAAGTAACGTATCTTCAGAAGATTTGGGGGCCGGTACTAGTGACTACCATGCAATTTTTAGCCTAGCTTCACTAGGAGTGGCTTCGGAAGGTCCGCGAAGGATTTATGGGACCAGGAATGGCCCAGACGGCCGGAAAAGGGCAAGAACCCTTAAAATAGGGTCATGGGGGGTAATGGACTTGAGAAAGGATGTCAGGGTTTGTTGGAAAGGTTGACCGACCCATTAGGGGCAAAACGGTCAATCGGGGCAAAAAGTTACCAGGACAGACTCAAAATGTCCTGGAAGAAGACTCAAGATTTAGAATGTTCCCAAAGGTTACCATCTTGATACCTAGAGCTAGTGTGGTCGAAAAAGGCGACCAACCCAATAGGGACAAAACGGTCATTTTGCACCGAATTTGCCGGAATTGACTCGGAATGATCCAGAAAGATAATAGAAGGCCGAGACTACTATAAAAAGCATTCTTGGGAGGTTACCAAGTTAATACCCAGAGCCGGTGTGGTTCTCGGGGCGTTCGGATGCCTAGGGGCAAAATGGTTATCTTGATTGGAAAGTCTTGGAATTGGCCCGACACTAACTAAAAGGCACCTAATCATGCCGGATTGCCTCTAAGAAAATCTTGAAAAGGTGGACTTACCGTTCTGAGGACTTAGGTACTTTCTCAAAAAACGTGCCGAAAATGGCCCTAGGGGCAGTTTGGTTATTTTTCACCAAAGTAGTTTATCAAACACCGGTGTTGACCTGAGTTTTAAGTGTTTTTGGCACTCTGACGATGGTCCCATGATATAGGGGTTTGTTAGCAACTCCTTATATCGACCTGTTTACGAGTATTTTCGCTACTCTAACGGTTGCGATGTTTGCAAGTACTTCTGCTACTCTAACGGTTTGCGATCATTCCTGAGATTGCTTGATCTCGGGAAGCTACTAAAGGGACTTAGCGCCAGAGGAATCAACTTTCTCAAAAGGCATGCCAAAACAGACATTTCTACATTGGCGGGCTAGTAGGCGCCAAAGGTGGACCGTTCTACCATCTTCGGGACTTGGGGTCTCGTCCCAATCGATGGGTTTGAAGGGACTTACCGTTCCGAAGAGTTCACTCAGAAACGTGCTAGATAGGATAGACTTACTGTCTCGAGGAATCAACTTTCTCGAGAGAGGAATTGAAATTGGACTGGAAAAGGGGACTTACAGTCTTCGGGAAGACGCGCCTACGGGATTGGACCGAACAACGCCCATAAGGGAATTTTGGTCATTTTGCCTTTGTTTGGGCCTAGTGGGCCCGCAATGCGATGAATTGACTGGATTAGGACTAGAATTCTAAAATATATCCATATTGACTTGAACTCAAGTCGGGACGAACTGGAGACTGCCGAGCGGGCAAAAATGGGGTGCTTACAGACTGTACTCGTGGTGGTACTGGATTGGTATTACTACTACTTTTGGTCCTCATGGCATGTGGGCAATTCCATCTCAGATGTCCTTTTTGATGACAGTTGTAACAGATTGGCCCGTCATTCTGGGTTCCCCGAGGATTTACCCTGACCCTTGGGGAGTATGGCTGATATCGAGAGTTCGAGTGTCTAAAGTTGTTAACATTAGGGGAACCTCTTGAGATTTGATTAAGTTCACTCTGGCTTGAAGCTTACAATCCATCTAACTCTTGCTTTATGAGCATAGCTTGATCTATCACTTCAGTAAATTACTGGCCCATAAATGCTATTATCCGTGATCGAATTGCATGTCTTAATCCTTTAAGAAATCTTCGTATCTTTCTTTTTTCAGTAGATATGAAATCTGGTGCAAATCGTGATAATTCTAAAAACTTAGCCACGTACTGACCTACTATCATACTGTTTTGTTGTAGTTGTACAAACTTTTCCATTTTGGTCTCCTTTACTACTTCTCGAAAGTAATGGTTCTGGAAGAGAGTTACAAACTCTACCCATGACAAGTTTCTTACATCTCTCATTAGTTTGACAGAATCCTACCGGAAATCAGCCTCTCCCTGAAGGTGGTAAGTTGCCAATCCCACCTGAAATTCTGCGGGTGTTCGCATAATATCCAACACCTTATGGGTCTGTTGAAGCCATCTTTCTGCTATTAGGGGATTGGGTGCTCCTAAAACTTCTGGAGGGTTTTGTTTATGAAATTCTCAAAGAAGTTTTGTCTTCCTATCTTCCAGGTTTAGTATAGGCGTTGCTATAGGAGTTACTAGTGGTGGTGGTTGAGGAGTGGCAAATGGTACCTACTGTGTCTGCTATTGTTGTAACAGATTAGTCATAGTTTGAAGACTTTGCAGAATTTGATTCCATTGGTTATTGGTTGGGGTCTCATCGTTTTCATTTGATTCCGCGCCAGCTCTTGTCCTTACCATTTAAAATTAGTACCATGTTTAGGCTGATTTCTATTATTGTATGACACAGTATCATATCTAAACGTAATATTCAGTACTATCACTTAATAGAAGCAACGAATAGATAAGTACGATCTATTACTAAAAACATCAAATACATAAGTGCTAGGTACAGATGGCAAAATGTCATAGCACTAGTTGATCTCTTCCTCCTATCTACAGTGGTCAAAATAAGGAGGAACGAATATAATGCACAAACTACTAGAAACATACATAGGTCATACTTAGTATTCTATTTCTTTCTACTACACTTCCTGTCTAGCCAGATCCCATGCTCACGTCCTCGTTTGGGTTTTCCTCACTTTCCAACATGTCTATAACTGGGGTACCTAATGTAGTAGGTATAGCAAGACTGACTACTGGGGTGGGGTTAGTCATCGACACCTTAAGCATTAGGGGATGATATTCAGGCCATGGTGGGTGATCCCCAGGAGGTGGTACTATAGACGGGGCAGTCTGTTGTCCTTGTGAAGTTAGGTGAGGTGAGGGCAGTTCAGGTTGCCCCTGTCCTCCTGCAAATGGTAAGTCTCCTAACAATTGCATACTAAGTATCAGCTGCTGGTACTCAGCAGGGCTCCTCATGATCTTAGAAACCTCTTGAGCTACTCCTTTCAAGGATGTCACTCGATGTTATACTATAGAATCTTGTAAGATTCTAGGAAGATCCCCTCATTTTTGAGCGACCCCCATAATCTCAGTGAGAAGAAATGCCTTAGTCTGGTTATGTGTCACAATCCTACGGTTAGCTCTCATCTCACTTTCAACTTCTAGCTGATGCATGAGTACGTCATCCCACACAGATAAATTTGTCTGTACCAAAGAGTAAAGGTTAGCACTCAATTCACAATGTATAATTATTATAATTGAAGGGTTTCGACAGGTAATAATGTTAACTCTCCTAAAAAGACCTAAAACCGAACTTTGATACCAACTTTTGTCATGGCCCATTTTATCTTCTAGATCGGGACAAGGGGTTCATTAGCTAAGGATACATCATTCACATACTTCCAAAATGATTATTACAGCCAAAGAACATTATTCTTATAGTTGAGATCCATAACATTATTTTATATACAATCCAAACTAAACGTTAAGGTAATTTTCAACTGAACTGTGTGGTTCATTTGTCGTACTTATCTCCTTGGAATCCAAGTGAAGTCTTATTTCCTGAACATGTGTCCCATAAAATAGGAGTAAGCTGCGAAGCTCAGTAGAGATACCATGATTCCATAAAATACAAGTTTAAAAGTGTAGTGTAGTAAAATTATGTTATAGCTTGCATATGTAACCGTTTCTTTTTATCACCACCAGAATCCTGCAGGTATTTCCTGCCTAGGGCATCATCAAGCCCAGTAGGCCCACCCTTGACACTTCTTTGCTTCAAGTTTAGTGGGGGCTCACCCATGATTATCTAGCCTAGTATCGAATTGATGAACACAAATTCGTGGTAGCCCCGATACCAGTTGATCAGCAGTCATCCATGATATAAACTCGAGGTTCTTTAAGTTATCCAGTTGTGCCTCCCTTATTCCTCCCCAGTGATGCGAGAAAAAATGAAATGCAAATAAAGCAGGATATAAAAGTAGTATTTTAAACCAAACGTTGAATAAAAGGGAAATGAGCATGTATTTTCAAAAATGCACGGATTCTTACCCTACCAGTATTTGTGCAGAAGATTCATTCCGGTTCTTCAAATATTTTCTGTTCATATTACCAGAGTTAGATATCTATTTTCCATATATATTGACTAAGTAAGTTAGATGGTTTGTAGTGCAATATTATAAATGGTCGGGATCTTGGGCAGTACACATCTTTGGTAGGAACAAAACTACTCGGTTGCTCGGAATAGGAGATATTCTGGAATTCTTATCCAGGGTAGCTACTAAGGCTATTCTCCCATATATATGTCCCTTATATTTTTAGGGATTTTCTAGTAAAATTTCAGAATATTTTAATATCTCATGTATTTTTTGTGAATTTTCATGCCAAATGTCAAAATAAATTCATGATAATTCACAAGGAAGTCCTCAAGGTCTGAAATTTTGAGGGTAGGGTACTTAGATGCTCATAGCATGGCCACAAAAATCTTGGAGCCTAACTCAGTGGGGCGCACCCACACGCACCACCAGCCGCGCGTGAGGGAGGAAGACACAACCTTCTTCTTCCTCCCACCACGACTGGTTGCGATTTTGCTCATTTTTCCAGCCAATCCTTGGTATTCCTGGCCATGCATGTGAGCCCTAGGTGTTGGTAAGGTCTTGGGCTTCACACTCATGGCCAGATCTCGACCAATAGTGGCCGGAGGTGGCCTGACGGAGCTTGAAATAGTAGTTGCATGGCGGAACCCTCATGTTTCAGACCTGTAACTACCATTTTGGCCATCTTCCCTCCATTTTCAAACTTTGAGCCTTAGATACTCAAATTGCCTACAAAAATAGATGTGTTCTAGTGCGTTACAAAAGTACATGAAGCCAGGTGTCATGCCAAGACAATGCATGGAGTGCAAGGTGGTGTTTCAGCATAATTCCGATGCGATAAGATTTAGGTCGGTTACTTATGTGATCATGAAGGATATATCTGGTTACTTGAATTGATATATTTTTTATTTGAAGCATATGTATGAGTGGTGCCATCCCCCTTTGCATGGATGTAATCATATCTAAGTTAGTAGAGTTTTGGTTTATAATTGAACTGGTGGAGCCTTGAACCGGTTTGTTCCTATTTGCTAATGTATAGTTACATGGCTTGGGCTAGTTCAATACCCATGGTTACAACGGTTTGGGTTGGTTCACGTAAGGTTTTAAATAGTGTAGTGACTTGTACTTAATAAGAGAGTGAATCGGTTGAGTATGTGTGTAACCAGTTAAACTGGTGTTTCCTTATAGTGACCCGGTTTGAGTAGATTTTGGACTGGTTCGAGTATGGGTTGGGTTATAAGGCAGCGGTAAACTGGTGTGTCTAGTGGTTCGACGTTTGATTCTTTGGTCTAAGGAAGAAATAATCCAAATAAGTGAGGACGGTTTTGTTTTAGCAAGAAATTTAGGGTGATGCTTGTCCATCTTATGTATCGAGAACAAAAGCGGAAAACTCTAACCTTTTTAATAAAGATGTAATGCAATCAAGAAAATTTAGAGTGTCACAAAAACTTTCCAATTTCAAAACCTTTCCTAATTCGAAACTTTCCTAAAATAGAATTTTTCTATTTTAAAACTTTCCTAATTTCAAGATTTTCTAAATTCAATCTTTCCTAAACCCCAACTCTCCATGTTTTTTAAATCGAATTTTCTAATCTAATCTTTCTTAATCTCAAGTCGTTCCTAAATCCTATCTTTCTAAGTCTAGGTTTCCTATAACCAAGCTTTCCAAAATCAAGCTTTTCAAGTTTAAGTCAAGTCAATTCAATTACATGCTTCAACTCTAGATTATCCTAAGTCCTAGGATGTCTAGACCTTAGTTCGACCCTAACCCTTAGAGTTAGGAAGCTTCAAATGCTTTTCTAAATCAAGATGGTTTTCTAATTTCAAACTTCAAAAAAAAATTTCAAATTTTTATCTTTCCAAATCTAGTCCAAGTTCTCTTTCAAGGGTCAAATCCTCTTTCAAGTTCAATTATAGGGCTAAGTTCAATCTCGATTCCAATCTTCCATTCTAAGTTTCAAATCAAATTCTTTTTCCAGTCAAAATTTTCTGTTTTCAATCGGACTCTTGTCCAAACTATGATTGACCTGATTCCTAAAAAGGGATACGTAGGCAACCCTCATTAGTGCAGTCATAACCTTTTTAAAGTTTTCAATTCCATAACCTTTTTCAAACTTCTAATTTCGTAACTTTTTCTCAGTTTCCATTTTCATAACCTTTTTTAAACTTCCAATTTCATAACTTTTTCCAAGTTTCTAATTCCATAACTTTTCTTAAATTTTCAATTCCATGATCAATTTCAAATTTCTAATTCTACAATCTATTTTCAAATCTCTATCAAATTTCTAAAACTTTTCTTTCAAAAATCAAGTCTTCTTTTCAAATCTCTTTTCAATATCAAATCAAGTTCTTTTCAAATTTATTTTCAAAATCAAAGTCTTTTCTTGTACTTGCATATCAGGCATCATGTCAATTTCGTTCTAAAAATTCTTTTCTAAAGTGGATTGTTTTGGACATATATTAATCAAAGATTCCTAATGAGTGAACCTAAGGTAAATAGACATGTAGGTACCGCAAGAACGGGATAGGGTGATGGCTTAGTGCGTCTTTCCTACACGTAACTAACCGCCGAAGCTAGATCACTATTTTCAAAGATTAAATGGATTTATTTTCAAAAAGGGCTTAAATTTTTTCAAAGGTTGCCAAACAACCCATTTTCTTAAAAACCCTATCTTGAGGAAGTTTTCAAAAAACATTTTCTCAAAAACTTTGAGTGTAATCTTTGGATTGTGCTTAGTTTTAGGTGACCTAACTCACCTTAATCAAGTTAGGTGGCGACTCCAAATTGTTTTCCAAAAGCCCTTATTTAAAATCAATTTAGACCTAGTCTCACTCATTCTTCTAGGAGGATGAGTTCTGACGTGAGAGCACTGTGTTTTTCTCACTTGTCTTTTTTTGAGTGCGAAAAATCGGGGCACGACACATGCCTTCCAACCTCAAAAGCTCTCAAGCAAAGACAGACAAATGATCTTACCTTCAAACTTGAAGACAAAAGAATCAAAAGTATGAAGCAATCTCCCATGGCACCCCACGCTCATGGTGAAGGTACAATTTTTACCAATTCAAAGCCCTTACTTTCTCTCAAAGTCAAAAAATTTTCAAAAAAGTTTCAATTTCATAATCGATTTTTGTCAATTTCAAAAATCAATTCACAAAATTTTCAAATTGCTTTCAAAACAATTGCTACAACAAGTTTCAAAAAAAAAAATAAAAAATCAAATCAAAGCTCTTGCTTTCTTTCCAAAGTCAAAATCAATTTTCAAATCCAAAAGTTTTGAAAGCTTTTTTCACCAAAAGTTTCAACTTCCAATTTCAACTCAATTTTAAAGACAAAAATTCCTATTGTCTTCCAAAAATACCATCAAGTTTAACAACTTTCAAAAGTTTCAAGTTTTGAGTAAAATGAATTTCCTACACATTTTGTCCAAATTTCAACTACAAAATGAATTCCCTACACATTTTCTCCAAGTTTCAAATCAATCTCCATTTTCTAACTTTTTCCTTTAAAAATTTTTGTTTCAAATCAAATTCTAGGTTTTTTATACTATTTCCTTAAAAACGTTTCAGTTCAAATCAAATTCCAGGTTTCCTAAACTTTTTTCTTCAAAAAGTTTGTTTCAAACTAAATCTTGGTTTTCTAACTTTTTTGTTCAAAAAGTTTATCTCGATTTTCTAAATTTTTTCCTCAAAAAGTTCATTCAAATTGAGTCAATCGGTTTTAAAACATTTTCCTTCAAAAAGTTGATTCAAAATCACATTCAAAGTTTTCTAAAATTTTTATCCTTCACAAAGTTTTAAATTCAATGTTTTCTAAACTTTTATCCTTCAAAAAGTTTCACATTAAGGTTTTCTAAAGTTTTCCTTCAAAATTTTTTATCAATTTCTAGGTTTCTTTAAAACCTTTTCCTCAAAAGTGTTATTCAAAATTCATTTCAAATGTTCTAAACTTTTATCCTTCAAAAAAGTTTCACATTCCAAGTTTTTTAAACCTTTTATTCTTCAAAAAGTTTCACATTTAGGTTTTCTAAACTTTTGCCTTCAAAAAAGTTTCAACTCTTCAGTTTTCTAAAGCTTTTTCCTTCAAAAAGTTTAAGTTTTAATCAAACTCTTGGTTCCCTAGGCTTTTTCTTTCAAAAGCCCTATTTCAATTCAAAATTCTAGGTTTTCAAAATTTTTCTCAGAAGTTTCATTATGAGTTTCAAAGGTTTTCCAAACCCTTCTAATTCAAATCCAAATCAATCCATTTAGAAAGAAATCTCAAAATCATTTTCAACAATCAACTTCAATTTCAAAATCATCTTCAATTTTGAAGTGTCAATTTCAAAACCTTGAAGCTCCCCAAATGAGTGTCATTCCATCGGTAAAATCATTTCAAAATCTTGTTTTCAAAATTTTAGATTTCACAAAATCATAACAATCAGTTTGCAAAATTCCAAATTTCAATTATTGCAGTCTTCAAATACGTTTCAATTTCAATCCTGTCAATTGCCTCGTTGTCAACATAGGACCTTTACTTTGTAATTTTCTACCTTTGACAAGCAAATATAGAAAAAGAGAGGCAGCTATAAGCACCTCATTTTTGCTCGCTCGGCTATTTCTGGACCGACCAGACGCACATTCAAACTGATACAGACACATTCAATTCCAAATCAGCTTTCCAAACTCCATCTAGTTAATCAAATCGCTTCGTGGGCCCACCGGGCCTAATATAGGCAAAATAACCAAAACTTCATTGAGGCATTACTCTGTCCAATTTCAGTCGGCACGTCTTCCTAAAGATCGTAAATCTATATTTCAATCTCAATTCCAGTTCCAATTCCAATCTAAACCAATCAAATTCAATCCGGTATGTTTTTTGAGAAAACTCCTTAGAACGATAAGTCCCTTCAAAGTTGTCGATCAGGATAGAACCTAAGGCCCCTAGATGGTAGAGCGGTTCATTTCTAATGCTTGCTAGCCCACCAACGTAGAATGTCTCCTATCCGGCACTTTGATCAGGAAAGTACCTAAGGCCCCGAGACAATAAGACCATCCAGTAGCTTCTCAAGATCAGGCAATCTCTGAAATGAACACACACCGTCAAAGTGGCAAAAGCACTCACAAACATCACAACCGTCAGAGTGGCAAAAGCACTCGCCACACCCGTAATAAGCCTTGCTTCCCAAACAACATGCGCCCCAGTGCTTCTTCTGACAATTGGAGCACGTTGGTATCTCATTGCTCATGTTGCCTCCTTAGTTAGAGGTACTCCCCTGTGGGGTAGATGAATTCCCACTAGAAGATCCAAAACTTTGCCGCTTTGAACTTTGTCCCTTGCCTTGGTCACTTCCCGATCTCTTTTTATTCTTCTCTCAATATTGGGACATTTCATTATTTGCCCTTTCAGCAATCGTTGCTCGTTGTACAACCTCTTGGTGGGTCCCTAGCTGTAGTATGTCCACTTTGTTGCGAATGTTCCATCGCAATCCTGTCTCAAACTGATCATCTCTGGGACGACCTTAGAAGGGTAGACTTACAGTTCTGAGGACTTAGGTACTATCTTAAGAAACATGTCGAAAAATGGCCCTAGGGGTAGTTTGGTCATTTTTCACTGAAGTGGGCTAGCAGGCACTAGTGTTGACTTGGTTTTTGAGTATTTCCGCCACTCTGACAGTGATCCCATGATACAAGGGTGTGTTGGCAATTTTCTATATTGACCTGTTTACGAGTATTTCTGCTACTCTGACAATTGCGATGTTTGTGAGTATTTTCGTTACTCTGATGGTTCGCGATCATTCCCAAGACTGCCTGATCTCAGGAAGCTGCTAAATGAACTTAGTGCCTAAGGAATCAACTTTCTCAAAAGGCGTGCTGAAACGAACATTTCTACATTGGCGAGCTAGCAGTCGCCAAAGGTGGACCGTTCTACCATCTCGTGGACTTGGGGTCTCGTTCCGGTCGACGAGTTTGAAAGGACTTACCATTCCAAAGAAACTTTCTTCAAAAAACGTGCCGAACAGGATAGACTTATCGCATCGAGGAATCAACTTTCTCGAGGGACGGATTGGAATTGGAATTGGAATTGGAATTGGACTTGAAAAAGGGGACTTACCGTCTTCAAGAAGACGTGCCTACTAGAATTGGACCAAACAATGCCCCAAAGGGCATTTTGGTTGTTTTGCCTCTATTTGGGCCTTATGGGCCCACGAAGTGATGGATTGACTAGATTAGGATTGAAAAACTAGAATATGTCCATATTGACTTGAAATCAAGTCTGGATGGATCAAAGACTGCCAAGCGGGCAAAAATGGGGTGCTTACACCTTTATGAATAGCTAGGATCTTGATTATATTTGTTTGTCCATGATTGTTATTTTTTATGTTTTTGTTGTTATGTTACTTGCATGGGAGAACATGAATAATAAATAAATGACCTTTAAGTTGTGTTTAAATTATATAAATTTAAAGTTTTAATTTTGGTTTATAAATGTGCAATTATAGAGTAAAATTAATTCTCATGTTTTAATTTAAATTTTTTTCTAAATTGAGGGAATTTGGAATTTTATTTGTTGCACATATATAAGTCACCAATATTAAAATATTATATTTATTAGATAATTAAACACATGTTTGTAGCCCTCATGTATTAAATAACTAAGTTGGTGAGAAAATTTGTTACATATAAATCACGTGGTCTCCATTACTAGTTTATAAGTGAAGTAATTTATTTTATGTGTTGGTTTCAGTGCCAACCTTCCATTGGATGAAATAAGTTGTGGACTCACTGAGTATAAACTCTAGTATTTGTTAGTATTGGATCAACTCTCCATCGGAATGACTCATTATGGGACAATAGGTCTAGGATTAAGTGATGGTGTACACTTAGTTATAAATAGTAGGATCCTCGCTATCTAAGTCATTGCTATTATTTATAGGACCAAAGTTAAGTCGGCTATTTAATTTTACTTGGCATAGCTATTTGCCTAGATAGTAAAGTTAATAGCTCTTTTAACCTGTCAAGATAAGTATTGAATAATAGACAACCTCCCATTGAGGCATACTATTTACGGTATACTAGGCTACTAGCGAATTTTTTTAAAATATTGATAGATGGAACCATATTTTAATAATTAAATTCTAAGTTTATTATTGCTCATCATATTTTGTTATAATAAGTGATTCTTAGGATTAAAGTGGCTTTCAATCCACTTGCTGTTATTCTCAAAGAAAACAAACTGATTAGACCAAATTATATGGATTGGAAAAGAAACTTGGATATTATGCTCATTGCGAAAGAGTACAAGTTTGTACTCACAAAGGTCTGTCCATAGCAAATCGGTGAGCGGGCAACCGATGAAGAAACTCGAGCTTACTAGAAGTGGATAAAGACTGATGCGATGTTGCAGTGTTACATTTTAGTATCCATGTCGAATATTCTGCAACATCAGCATTAAGCTATGTCCACTGCCTATGTCATAAAGATAAGCCTCTAAGAAATGTTTGGGGATCAGAATCGTGCTGCTAGTCTGGTTGTCATGAGAGACCTGATGAACACAACTATGGTTGAGGGATCATGTTCTAAAGATGACGAGTCTTCTTAATGAACTAGAGATCTATGGAGCTAAAATTGATGGGAAAATCCAAGTTGATATCATTCTCCAGTTGCTGCCTGATTCCTTTAAGCATTTCTATAACATGAATAAGCTCTCTTATTCAATGGTAAAGCATTTTAAAGAGCTTCAAGTAGCTAACTACCTCATTAAGAAGCCACTTGTTGCTTAGTTGCTAAGAAAAGTTCTATTTCTAAACTGAAAGAAAAGAATAAGCATAAAAAGGTTCAAAAACCAAAGGGAGTTCCTTAGGCACCTCATGGACCTCAAAGAGAAGTGCAAAAGCCGAAGGGTAAGTATTTTACCCACAAGCAATCAGGGCACTGGAAGTTGCCATGTCCTTTTTATTTAGCCAAATAGAACAACAAAGGTAAATCTCATTCACTAGTAGTTGAAACATGTTTAGCAGTGTTATCTACCGATACTTGGTGTGTAGATACGGGAGCCACTAATCACATATGTAATTCTTTGCAAGGTTTCCAGTAAACCCGCTAGCTTAGTGATTAAGAGATTTACATCTTTATAGGAGATAGCACGAGAGTGTCAGCAGTTGTAGTATGAGATATTACTATTTCATTTGGTATAGATAGGATTTTAGTATCAAAAAAATCTCTTTATGTACCTTTCATTAGAAAAAAATTGATTTTAGTTTCCAAATTGGTTAATAGTATTTTGTTTATTTTAGTAATTTAGTTGTTATTAAGTTAAATAAACGTTTAGTTTGTTCCCATACATTGACGGATGGTCTTTATATTATTAATCATATCTCTCCTACACTGCAACTAAATGAACTAAATAACACTAATACACCACCATGTGAGAGAAAGTAACCTTTTAAACTTAACCAAATTTATCTTTGGCACCTATGCCTTGGTCATATTAATCTAAGACAGATTCCCATACTGGTTCAGAATGGGCCATTAGGTTCATTAGAAGTGGAGGTACTGCTAGTCTGTGAATCCTGCTTGTAAGGTAAATGACCAAGTAGCTCTTTTCAGCCAAAGGCAATAGGTCAAAAGAGGTATTGAAATTTATTCACTCTGATTTATGTGGCCCCATGAATATCCAAGCTAGAGGTGGCTTTGAGTATTTCGTTACTTTCATTGATGATTACTTAAGGCATGGGTATATTTATTTGATGCA